>JANHGC010001976.1:88179-102803 GCA_027560395.1 Boaedon fuliginosus
GCATAAAATAAACAAATGTATCTTTTTTTATACTTAAAACAGTAATTAGGACAAAGAAATGATGTTGAGTTGGCCACGCCAACTTCACAGGTATGGGCCCAAGGGGATGCTCTAGGGGATTAACTTTTATGGCAGACTATTGTCCAAATTACAAGACACTTTTAGTCATATTTTACATGCGCTTAAAGGAATAACAAAATAACTTCCATTTAGGAACAGAATTATATTTGGAAGAGAAATTGTCTTTTAACTCCTTAAGCAGCAATAACAACAAAACCAGAAGACAGGACATTTGTTGAGACTACAGCATTGGGAAGGAGACACACACAGGCTTCAAAGCCCAACATTCCAACCACCAGGGCCATATTCTGGAAGCTAAAGTTTGATCATCAGATTGGAAAAGGCTGATCTAGTCTGCTTGTTTTTCAAATTTTGAATATGGTATTGGATACTTGTAGTAATATATCAAGAATGACTGTAACCCCATCATCGAAGTATTGAATCAGAAAGACCAAGTTAAGCATGAAAGCTTATTTAGCAAGTCATACTATTCCCAGATTCAAGTCCTGGAGAACCAAACATGTTTTTAATGCCTTCCAAAAGGCAGGCAAGATCAGGACTAACCAAATTTTAGGAGGATGCTATTCCAACTAGCTTTCCTTTCTTACTGTTTCAAATAAAAATTCCTGTTGATAAATAAGAACTTCTATATGGGTATGAGATATATTGCTGAAATTTTCATTGGCGCAATTGAGCAGTAGTGGGCTGCTGCCTGGTCAGAGAGGTTAGGGCGAACCGGTAGTTGTAATCACTGGCTGCACCCCCACCCCTGCGCTATCCTTCCCATATATAACTAACTTTCTGGTTCGTTTCCCCGCCCACGCTGCCCAGCTGAGTTCCACGCCTGCTGTATGCATGAGTAGATTAGCTGCATGCTCATAGCTGCGTTTCAGCCCCAAAGAGGCGCATGCGAACCGGTTGCTAACCTAACTGCAGCCCACGTCTGTCCTTGAGTCTTAATTTGTAGCTAAGATGTATGTATGAATGTCCTTTCCTTCACTAAAAAATTCTGCCTGTTAGTGTTTCTAGCTTTGCAGGCTTCAATTAAATCCTAGGCACATCATGAGGACAGGTGAAAGGGCTTCAGAGTAACTCTGCCACCCATAATAAAGTAAGCTTTTGAAGAAAATTTAAAACAATTTCTCAACCACTCTGAAAATAAGATTAAAAACAAGAGGAAGAAAATACTGATAAAATTCCAAATTGCAGCTAGTTACTTTGAAGGGCTGAGTATTGAGGTTGTTTTAAATGAAGTGTTTTAATAAAATGATGGCAGTGAAATATAGAGAGGTATTTTGCAGGACCTATGCCCCTGGAGTAAAGGAACATTACATTTCATTGAGCACCTGGAGATAAAATTTCCTCACTTGTAAAATTAGCATTAAGCTTCTTATTTCATTTTCCAGGGAGTTATCCCTGTTATTCTGCTGCAACTAAAGCAATCAAAGCTTTGAGGCATCTAAAAAAAAGGATATTCTCTGCTAAATTTCACAGTTGATCTTGTGCCTGAAATGGTCTCAGAATCACTAGAACAGCTCAGGAACCAAGCAAATGCCTGTCTTACCTCATCTGTTTCCTGCCACATAGAGTAATTTGCCTAGGGAAAAGTTTTGTTCATGCAGAATATAATGTTTACTGGTAGCCATAAAAATAAAGAGCAACGTTATACATTATAGCCCATTCTTTACTTTTCAAAAAAATGGGGTGGAGAGAATGTCCTTCCTGTCACAAAGCTGCTCAAGCAGATTTCAGACAACTTGCATACTGAGGTCTTTGTGCTGATTAGCCAGGCTTCCCTCCTATGTATTTTAAAGAGGGCCCACAGATCATGCATTTACAATTCTCCTGTGAGGATTGTCCTTTTGAGAAAGCTGGAAGAGGAGCACAAATTCCCTAAGCACGATTCCTTCATTTTTTTTTTAAACAGCCCACTTTTGATCTGGATTATGACATATTGGAGAAATACATTTATCACACTCCAGCACACATTTGTTATGTCAGTTAAAAAGTCCCCCAGAGCAGAGATTTGCCAAACTCCTTCCCCCTATCTATTTTTTACTGCTAGGAAAGTTCAGCGACTAATAAAGCAGCAGGCCGGCTGCACTTCTGACAGCCTTGATCTACATCAAGGGGCTTGTCTCCTGCACATCCAACTTAGAAGCGGGGGCGGGGGGCGTTGATGATGATGACGGGACACTACTGTCCTTGTTTCTTCCATGGGATGAGCTTCCCACCAATTTAGCTACAAAGAAACAGCCTTCACTTTCCTCAATGGAGAAGGCTGTTGGAGAACACCTCTTTTCTGCAAATCTTTCTAATTCACTTCCTTGATGTTCCTTATTGCTAAAGATGATCAGTTAGTTGAAATGCTTGCTAGACGAATCCAAAATTTCCTGTCATATAGCTGGAGGGGGAGGCGGGGCACAATAATACATAAATGAAGAGAAAATATTTTGACCTATAAACTCCGAAGTTTTTTTCAACTTTATTTCACCATTTCTTGATTGGAAAATTCCCAACCTACATTCTCAACCTATTTTTAATGAGGAAAATGCTATACGCACCTGAAAGAATGTTACTGTACAATGTCCTATGATGGTACCAAAAAATCATGCTATCAAGATGGAGCCCCTCCCTAATTAAACACATCCATTCCACTCCTCCTTTGAACAAAAAATAACCACTTTTTAAAAAAATCATTAGTAATGCTCAGCACTAAATAAATTACTTTTTATTTTATACAAATTGTACAAATAAATTGAATTTTGTTTCCTTTTCAAAAAGATACTCAAGAGAATGTGGATCTTCTCATACGGTTACTGACCACAGGACCAGAATGTATTAAGATCAAAGATTATTCCAATCAAATAGAACTGGTTATCACAGAGTTTGCTGACTGAGGTAACAACCATTTCAGCAATTGTCCAAATGCCTAAGATATATATAATGCACACACAAGTAGTATTAGAATAATGGGGTCATACATGCAAATATACCTATTTTGAATGCTACATTTTGCAAAGGATAAAATTGGTTAAGAAATGGTACAGCAAGTAAGAGAAATTAAAACAATAAGAGAAAAGGACATATAGCTAAAGCTGGTTTACAAACACATTATAATTCTACATTTCTATCTCTATAGACTTGCAACTACCACATCCAAATGCTGTTTTATAGTTGTCCTTTGTTCTTTAAGCTTGTCATCTCCCCTTTTCAAGATCTCACCAATTTCATCCAACCACAACTATCTTTGGCTTCCTCTTCAAGTAATTCACCCTCAGCCTCATATATTTGGTGATTCAATCTCAGTCGTTCTCTCACTACAATCAAACACTTGCAACATATTTCTTTCTACTGGTTGAATTCAGTAGCCATTCATTCTTGAGTCTATCTCTTGCTCTATAGCACACAATTAAGAAGTCAACTTTGCCACATTCAGATCACTTTTGTGTTTATTATGATCCATTCATCTTTAATTTATTAATTTATATATAATAAAGTGGATAGAAATACATTTTTGCTTCTTTCCACAAATATTCATTCCTTATAAAATATTTCAAACATTCCATTACCTTTCAACCACACCCGCACATCTTAAAAACATTTCCATCCATTGTCTATTGTCAGTAAACATTTCAAATCTACCAAGATACTTACTCTTTTATTATTGGTATAACTTGCGATGCACTTCATTTTACTTGCCAAATATATGTCTTTGTATTTGATCCATCAATTTTGAGAACCGTATTTTTTGCTATGTCATCCATGAGACATAGTAAGTCTTGGGAATCTATAAGTTTAGTGTTGCATCTTTTGTATTCAACAAATAACTAGCCTAAATTACAGGTCCATTTCCTCATTCAAAAATCTACATTGTCAGTACAAATAGTATAAATGAAGATGAACAGCAGCTGATGAACTGTCTTCTAATCCAACCCCCTGCTCAAGCAGGAAACCTATACCATTTCATATAGAAGCTTGTCCAATCTCTTCTTAAACACCTTCAATGTTGGAGCACCATAATTTCTGGAGGCAAGTTGTTCTACTAATTGTTCTGTCAGGAAATTTCTCCTTAGTTCTAGGCAGATTCTCTCCTTGATTAGTTTCTATCCATTGCTTTGGAGAATAGGTTTACCCGCTCTTTATGGTAGTCCCTTAAATATTGGAACACTGCTATAGTTCAGTAATATCTGGGAAATCATTAAGTTCCCCATCCATTCTTTGGATCTTTATCAGCATTTAAAATTATTACAAAGACAGAGATACGGAGAACCATTATACAGTGAATTACACAATGCTTTGAAAAATGTAGGCGGGGTTAACTTACATTTTGGATAAAAAGTTTGTCTGTCAACAAGACAAAATAAAAACTCTGACCCTGTGCAGTTAGCAGGGTAGAAAACCATTACAGTAACGTTTGATATATTTAGTATACCACCAAAAATTATTACACTGACAAAGAGAATAAATCCTCTAATGTTCCTCACAAGTTAACAACAGATTTAATAAGCCAACATAGTAGTTAGTCAAAGAGCATTTCTGCAGTTCATCTTATGTAGTCCATCTGCCCAGTTCCCTGAAATACCAGGCAGGAGAAAGTGGTTTCAGTTGCTTTGTTTCACAAAAGCAAGTCAATAATAATAATAACAACAACAAAACAACAACATCTAGCTTGTTAATCTTTGAATGAGCATGACCAAGTCTCTGAATTGTGAACAGATATTTCATTTTTTATTCTTTGAAATTCTAGTGCTTCTCTTCAAGATTTGCTTGTCACAGATGGTTTTTCTTATTGCAAAAATAACTAAAATATCACTGAATTTTATCATGTAGCCTTAGGCAAGTCATTATTTTTCATCCTATATTTCCTTACAAGCATGCTGCGAGACCAGAGAACTATTGTGAGATTTTGGAGGCAGAACTAGGTGCACATATAAGAAAATAAATGATACTGGTGTTCGAGGACTGCATTAGGGACAAAGTGATCCTGCTCAAAAAATCAATTAATTAAAACATCAAAATAAGCATCAATAGTCCAAAAGAACAGGAACAGAGGCTTTTGGATGATAAAATTGGGATTGTGATTATAAAACTCACAGGTAGATTACAGATACACACATCATGTTGAATTATGATTGCTTAACTGCAGGTAAGCCAAAACTTGCCTGAGGAACCCAAAACTGGCCGGGGTCACAAAATGTGCTAAGGCCAATTCAAACAAATTATATTTTGGTAGCACCTTGTATCAAATCACCCTGTCATTACTTTTTAATGCAATAATACTATCTAGCTAATTGTTAAGAAAAACAAGCAAACACCAATGGTTGTTAGTTTGTCTGTAGTATTTTCTACACTAGTATAATTAGCAATGTAACCCCTAAATCCATCTTCATGAGTCTACCAAATGATGCAAGAAAGACAGATACCTATATGTAATCAGAACAGTTGAAGTAAATTACTAAAAAGGAGGTCCAATACTAACTAACAGCATTTGAAGCTACTTGGAAGGCTAACAGAAAGCTATTCGAAATCGCCAAGCAACAACTCAGGTTCTTCTTTTTCATCATACCACATCATTCACAGCTGATCCAGAAACCAGACCAAAAAGAAAATATCCCACGTGAGTACATATATGATACCTTCACTGATTATTTGAATCAGATTTTACTTAAGGACAAGGAAAAAAAGATTTTTTCTAGAAGCTATAGAATGTCCAGAGCTCTTCTAATAGAACAGTCCTTCCCTCTCCAAAAAAAAGGGGGCATCTGGGTTTGAATTCCAAGTTGTGAGGATAATTTCTATATCCAGATATAAAAATGGACCAAAGTCAATACTGTAATTAATATTTTAAACGTGGGCTACAACTCCAAAGTGCTAAAAGCACTTATGTTCAGAGATCTACCACTGATTTAGGAGTTCTGAGCCCTCTCAGATATAGCTTTATAGAGTTTTTCATTAAAAACAATGTTCAAAATTTAAAACTTTGTTGCTACTTCAAGCCTTAACATAACCCCACAAAATAGCACTGTGTAATATTGAGAAACTCCTTCTATATATGCTCAAAATGCTCAGATCCTAGGCATTTATAAGATTGTGACATTATTCCCCAGACTCAAGTACGTGAATGACTGTGGCTGATTCATGCTGTTGCCTACTGAGGTGTGATATGCTTCTTCAAACTGGCAGGATGATACAAACTAAGAAACTGTGCTAAAATCCCCACTGAGAAGAAAATCAACAACATTACCACATTCTTAGATCCTGATAACTTCTAAGGCTGCCAACCTACTACTGCTTGGTTAATTCCTTTTTGGCCAACCCTTACTATACTTTCGCTGTGGTTTGTTTTACTCTTTTGCAGACAGACAGCTATAACTTCTTATTGCCTTCCATGCCTCAGCTCTGCTCTTCTCCCAACTCAGCCAAAGACCTGCTGCAGCTGTAACTTCACGCCTCCAAACTCCAGAAGTATTAGTCTCTTATTCAACTTCTTAAAATGCAATTTATAGATCACTGAGGGCTGATCTTGAGACTAACACAAAAGCAACTCCTTTTATCTTCAGGGTTGTTTTTAGAAAAGGAAGACACACAACTAATTTCTGCCCTTTCCCCCTTCTTGTCCCTGGAGTGGTGATAGAAAGGGCTGGGCTGCACCATCTGAAGCAGCTGTTAACAGACTGCAGCTATATCCAGAGAAGCCAAGAGACTCCCACAAATTCCCCTTCCAGCTTTTTAGAGAGAAACATGTTTGATGTCTTCTACTGATGATTCTGAATACATTGAAGTGGTTAAAAGTGTTGCGCCGCTTTTCTTGCTGAACTTTATCGAAGGTGCGCACAACTAAAATGCAATAGACTCAGCTCAGCTCTATGGACACTAAGCATGCAGCAGAGAGAAAGGAAGGACAACAAATCCCAGGATTGCAGAAGCAGGAAGACCCCCAAAGCAAGTGGGAGGGCAGGAAGCAATTCCACCAACCCAGCCCATTCCCTAGCAGTGATTCACTAACAGATGGGTGCTTCCCCCAAATGAGATTCTGTTTTCCCCAGGGGGCTGGCAGGAAGCCAGACAAGATTATCTTGGTGCTAATGGGGGAAGACAGGAACTCGGGTAGCCCCATCTGCTTTAAAGCCATTTGGCAGCCCCGGTTATCAGATGTGATAGACTGCAGAGATTCTGCACAGCTACCCAAAAGAGTTCCTAGGGTCAATTTCAGGGAGGGAGGGAGGGAGGGAGGGACAGCGAGGAGGAAGTGGAAAGTAATGGCATAGGGTGGCAAGTATCTCCTAGGAACAACATCCCCCACCCAATGTCTACAGTACAAAAATAAGCCTCATTAAGTTTTATAAGCTGCACTCCAGGCATAGAGGGACCATTTAACATGCAGAGAATTGTTTCTCTAGTCGCTAGTATGTCCTTGAAGCTCCTTCCTCCAGCCCCTCTCCCCTCAAATGTTGTGGAGGGTTTTTTAGTGATGAAATCAAACCATACCAGTTCACCATACCAGAATGCACATTTGTAACAATTAGAAATAAAAAAAACATTTTATATTATAAACCTTATGTTTTCTTACGCTTTATTGTTTAAATCTACTATACTCACCTTGAATTTTAGGTGGGCATTCCAGATTGCTTAAGAAAGAACAGTTTAATTCTTAAATCTGACCATCAGCGTAGTTAAAGGGTAGCTTAATACTGCTGTCACTGCTTTCTACCCACCCTTGTTCTACAACAAGAATTTGTAATTTGGATAAGGTGTACAAATGTATGTACCATAGCAAAGTGAAGCTATGTTTTTTTAAAAAAAGAATAGATCAGGGCAGGGTAGGGTATGGAAGATAGTCCCAACAAATTATGGAAGCTTACTAGCAGGAGAACAGGCTCACACTTCTTCACTGTTTACATTTATGAATGCATAGCCCCAAGTTGCTTCCACCATGGGCTTGCCTGCTGCAGTCCTTTTTTGAATAGATGGGCCCTAACCATCATGAAGTCATCCCTTTTTCCCCTTCCAACAGAAAAGCTGTCTCTCTCCCCTCCTCTCCAGTCTATTTCCTGGAATGGCTGCAGAAAGGCGCTGTTGTGCCTGGGCTCACAAGGATAATCAAAAGCAGCATCTGGAACTGTGAGTTTGTTGGTGCCAATGGAAGTTGTTTCTCTAAACTGAATCCCTTATATATGGAGGGAGGACAGAGTAATGGGGAAAATTAGTTGCTTTAGATTTACATAGAACTATGTGCAATACAGTATGTTTCCACAATAGCAACTGGTTGTCCTGTATCATATGCCCTGTGTTTGGTAAGGGAAACGCCTACATGCCCATCTCTGGGACTATTTCTCCTTTAGTCTCCTGTAAGCTGTCTAGTTCTTGTTCCACCCAAACCCCTTCTTCTTCTTCTTCTTCTTGTGCCATATCCGTCATCGGACATTGACTATCATGTTGGCAATCCTATTTTTATCAACAGCCGCACCCGCACAAAACAGTGCTGTTGAGTTTTACCCAAACGCCCATCTTTTTGGAATTCCAAAACATACAGTCCTTTTCTTGCTCCTGGTTTCCCTGGCTTCATTTTCTTTTCTTTCCATATTTTCCAGACTTATTTTTCCACCACTTGCTCCTGATTTTGAACCTTTCCCCATCATATTCTTTTATTCTGACTTCCATATTCTAATGCTAATCAATCATAAGTGGATGGGATCTTCAGTCAAAGAGAAATCCAAAGAGGGAATCGGAGTGGTTTCTAATTTGCTTTTGGCTTTCTTCTGGCTCAGTGTTCTGCCAAATTTTTGAAATTCCATTTTGGATGCAAAACTTCATAGTGAAAGAGAAATGGCTCATTAAAAAAAAAAGCCTCCCAGGCATTATTTTCCTGTTTTTTACACCTGGTCAAAGCCATAGTAAATTAACTATAAATTGAAGAGAAATCTTCTTGGGGAAGATATGGGGACGGGGAGCTGATTAATTTAGTAATTGGGATAATTTAGAAAGGTAATTGGATGCCTTTGCCTTGTAAGGAGTTTAAATCAATCGTAGCCGTTACTTCAAAATTTTGCAGACAGAATTTAGCATACGCATTTTTATCATAAAAAAAAAATCCGAATCCGCAATCTTTCTTTAGACGACCAACACCCGCTTCGGCTCCACACCCCCGTTTTATAACAAAACCCCCTTGTTGGGGCTGCAGACTGTGGCTAGGACCCGTACGCGAAAAGGGAGGGGTCGCCTTTCCGTCCCGCCGCGCCCCTCAACTGGCATTTCTACGCTTCCTCCTTATTCCCTCCCACCCGCATCCGCCTTCCCTCCTTCTGCATCTGTCCGTCTGCCCAGCCAGTCCGTTTGTCGGCGCAGAATAGGAGACGCTGGAAGAGGGAGGGGGAGGAAGGGCGGGCGGAGGCATCGTGCCCTTTCCTTCCCAATTGAACGTCTAAACGGTCTTTGACATACAGACCCAGTACTGTGCTCCCCACCGGTAAATAATCAGGTTACTGTGTTAAAGAGCAGGAGGCTGGACGCAGCGCGCTACCTACGCTGGGACTGCACGGCCCTTCCAGTTGGCTTTCTTTTCGCCGATGGAGCTGAATGCAACCCCGAGGCTCCAAAGCCGAACGGGGTCTTCCCTTGGCCGAGGTGCTGTCCCCACAGCTCCGGCAGGGCAGCTCCGCAAGGTTTTGCAACTAAGCTGTGCTTGGGCAGATTCCGTTTTGTCCTCTTTTCCCCAGCCCCGTCCCGTTTAACGATTTTCTCCGCACGCCAGCTAGACGGTTTCTCCCCCTCGGGAATTCTCCGCTGCCTTTTCCCCTCCCCGTCCACCTTCGCCAACAACAGAGAAGTGTTGTAACATCGAGGGTGTAGACTTGTCAGAGCGACTCCGCTCAATCTATCCGAGGCAACCATTCTCCCATCCCGCGGTTCTGCAGGCAACGAGGATCAAACAAGCCAGAACGGGTTTTTTTTAAGTTTCAATACCACAGAGACGGAGGGAAAGGGGAAACCAACACTAGAAAACGAGCTGCTTAGTGGTCTGCCTCCCCCACCCTTGATTTTAATTCATGACTAAGATCTACCAACCTTTTAATGTTCTATGAAACCCTATTCAAAATAGATCGAACTTTAAACACGCGCGAAAGTCCGAAGGTATTTTCCCCCACCGTTTTGCATTCCGTATCCTTGCACACGTTGTCAATGGTTCTCGTTCACGTTTCTCCAAACGCAGGGAATACCCCAAATTTTCCACAGCTAATTATAGCCGCAAAACTATGTAGCCTTGTCCCTCTCCCCACCCCGCAAGTAAAACAAAACCCGAGCCGAGGATATTTTGGAGAAAAAAATCCTCTAGCCACCTTTAGATTCGCCAGCAAAAAGAAAAAGAACAGGACCTTCAACTAAATTCCCGTCCACTCCACCCAAATCTGCCTTTTGCTTTTCTCCCGTCCCCCCCCCTCCCCCCGAGTTTGCTTTCTACCAACAAGCGCCAGAAACAGGCGTGGGTGATAACGCTTGCAACACTTTCCCGTGCCCTGCTGCCTTATTTCCTCGATCGGAAGAGCAAGCTAGCAAAAAAACCAACTGGGTGGTGGAGGGGGGGGAGCAAAATACCTGATTTGCGGTTGCCCCGGGAGTGCGAGACCAGCAGACACGAAGGGACTCTTTCTAGACAAGCAAACAAATCCAGCCAACCGCAGCTCCAAGTCGGCGGCCTCGGGGAACAGCGTGCAGCCGGCAAGCGACCGGTCCGGAGCAACAGCTCTTTGCGCGATCGTAGCGACTCACGGGTAGAGACGAGTCCCGCTGATTTCCCTCCACCTCCTGTAATTCTGGCTTCCACAGTCTGGGAAACCCCCCTGGATTTCCATAAGGGGAGGGCGGAAGGGGAGGGGAAACCTTAAGAGAGCCGCTCGGTTTCCGATTCTGCCGACCTCCCTGAAGTTTAGAACAAGCCACGAACTGGAGAAGGAGCGAAATGACTTGCTTCTCCTCCTATATAAGGCTCGAGCGGGGATCTTAAAACTGGGCGATGGGTATTCTGAGGGAAACGAGGGTCTCTCGGAGAGCGTCCTTCGTTTTCTTCCCGTCTTCTTCTTTCCCCCCACTGTCTTTTTAAACCCAGCCCTCCGCGAGTTGACTCCCGCCTGCTCTGAGCCGTGGAAGCTTAAAGAAAATGTTCGTCATGGTAACACCACTGCCTAGTCCTGCCAGATTCACCCCCAGCCTCCAGAGAAGGAGGAGCTCTGTTAAGGTGGTTTCAAACGCAGCAGGCCCAACCCTGGGACTTGGGTTTTTTTTAAGGGGGAAGAGAAAAGGGTGCTTCCAGAAGATCGCCAAGGCGGGAGAGAGACACGAGAGAAAGACATTCGGAGCAAAACATGCGAGCAAGGCTCCCCCCCCTCCTTTGGGTGTGTACCCGAAAGGCGAAGTGGATTAAACACTGCTGCTTGGGGAAGTGGGCACAGTGACAGAGAGAGATGTGAAGCTTTCAATACTTTTCTTTTTCGAACCACTATAAATTCTTCCTGTCAGGGTTTCTAACAGCAAACAGATTCTTAAGATGAAAAAGATGGGGGGGGGGGACTGCAGTCAAAGGTGACTCCACCTGATGACTGCATGGACGCATTCCTGCAGCTTTCTTAGCAAGAAGCAGCACCACCAAATGGTACAGCTGAGACTTTGGACAGAAAAAGGTGTTATAATAGACATGTGCATATTTACAGTTGATTTTAATAGACACTGTTTCATTATTTGTCTTCCAACTTTTCCAGAAATTTTTGCACTTTGAAATACACATGTGTGACATTTATTCTCTTGTCTTGATACCCTAGACAGAAACCTATTATTAGGGCACAAGCTGACCATATTTTAGCCTCTTTTTAAAAAAAATTTCAAAACTCACCCAGCAGGCAAAGTAATATTATATAAGCTTTGTCATATCTGATAATTGAATCATTGCTAAATTGATTATAAATCACAAAATTCAAAGTTTAATCTTGTGCTTTGAAATGCAATTAAGTTCTCCATTGATCCAAATCCAGTAATTTAGGAGTAATAATGAAGTATCTGCAGCTTTTTATATCAGCTAATGTAAAAATGTTGCAGGCACCAAAGGGAGTTGTGCAATCTCAGAAAAGATGCAGCTGCTTTAAAGAATTTCAGATAACTGCTACATAATTCACCCATACACTCCAAAGGTTTTTTTAAGATAGATCTCTATGGGTTGGTCTGTGTGTGTGTGTCAGTGTCACAGGCTCATCATCAAAACAAAACAAAAATGAAAATAAAAAATAAAAGCTGTGGAAGAAGGCAATGGCATATATCTTCTGAATTGTTTCCAAGAAAACTACAGGGAGTATTCCATGTAGACAGCAGGAACTGGGAAAAATCAACAAGTCTTAATCGTTATTCTTTTTCTTAAGTTAGTCCAGCCAGTCAGCAGAACACAAAAAATGGTCATGGTGTTGACAAAGCTATAGCCTAACTTTATAATGTTCTAGAATAGATGGCTTATGAAAAGGTAATTTTCTTACAAGCATAAAACAACTTTCTTTAGTTGTGCCATGGGGAAGACAGACATTAACTCCATGAATTAATAAATAATAAATAAATAAATAAATAAATTGAATGAGTCGGCATATCAAACCTGATACAATTGTATTCAATGGTAAAGTTAATCAAGAAGTCTTTATTTTTTCCCCCTTAAGCTAGTCCAGTCAGCCAGCAGAAGCAACAATCAAACATTAACATAATACCAGCTTAGTAAAACAACATAGTCTGAGAAATATCAGCTTCCTAGTAGGAGAGTCCCCATGTTGCCTATCAATAGGCCTAGTCCTGCACAAAAATGGTCATGATGTTGACAAAGCTATAGCTTAACTTCATAATATTCTTAGATGGCTTATGAAAAGATTCCTTTAATAGTATAAATTAAAACTTTAAAACTTGTGGTTGTGTCATGGGGAGAACAGACATTAACTCCATGAATTGAATGAGTTAGCATGTCAAACCCTATGCATAGGTTCCCATAAGTATGTGTTTTAAAAGTTCAGATTTCTCTGATGTAATCAAGGGACAAGGTAAAATCAACATTACCATTGATTTCAATGGCAAAGTTAATGACTTGCATAAGTGCTTCCCAGTGAAATTATCAAAACTTAAAAACAGTTTGCACTGAATCATATTTTAGCCTAGTTTCTGGTTTGTAGTCTAGTTTCTTGTAGTTGAAGGGTTAGTGGGTTGTATACCTCTTGAAAATTGGGTTAATTGGGTAAACCTAATTGGTTAGAGTAACATATAAACACAGCTTATGCTTAGCCAGGCTGCAATTTTTTAATTCTTTTCCGAAAAGGAATTGTGGAATCCCGTGGAAGGAAAACCTGAGTAAGAACTGACCACTGAATCAAAGCAGCCCCTGAAAAATTCATCCAAACTAAGGATTCCTTTTTAATCATTACTTGTACTGGAGGCTGCAATTATCATGGATAGTTATAATACCATGACAGAAGGTAATGAAAGAAGAAATGTCAAAGAAACAAAGATCCTTTTCAAAAGAACAAGACAGATCTGTGCCTGGAAAAAAAGTTCCTTATAAAATTAAAAAGGGAAGAGAATAAGGAGAAATGCTAACATATTGCTTTCTCCTACCCATTATATGGAAAGTCCCTAAAGGTTATGTTGGGGCAGCCTTGTGAAGATTAGGCCAGAAGGAAGGCAGAGTATACAAAGGGTTGTACACTTGTTTTATGTATACACTACATCAGATCAACATATACACTGCATCAGATCAATATATACACTGCATCAGATCAATAACTGCTGAAAGGGTTTTTCAACTTATTTTTTTCCTATAAATTGTGGTAAGCTGTAATGGTGCTAATACAAGAAGAGATATATCATACCTGCAATATCCATCCAACCCAGAAACTTCAAATGAAACCAGTTTCTTTTTTTAAATTGGGATTTGGGAGAAAAGACTTGAGGAAGGCTAGTTTTGAACATAGTAATTGCAGTAAGAGTATTACATGCTCAACAATGGAGAAATGCCCACAATTGTAACATTCGATTGTGAATATGGTGGAGTTTGCAGAAATGGCAAAATTGACTTGTTTGATTAGATAGATTGGATCAGAAAATTGGAAACCCTTTATGGGCTTTTTGTTGAAAACAGAAAAAGTGAAAGATGATTTCTGAATTTGTGACTTAAAATGATTAAATATGGAACAGAAAGGAACTACATAATGTAATTGTAAAGAAGGAGGAGGGATATTAACTTAGTTTGTAATTGTTGTTACAAAGAAGATTGGAAGTAGTTTCTAAATTAGTTTTTTTTCTATCTATACTATTTTTTGCACTTTTCCCCCCTTAACTTTTTTTTGTATATTTTCATAAAAAAACTTTAATAAAAATTATGCTTACTTTTTTAATCTGTCTCATGCATAATATGGCTTTGTGACCAGGGGTGGGTTCCTACCGGTTCGCTGGTTATGTGCTTTTTGGGCACGCTTGCTGATTGCCTGTCAAACGCGCACTGCACACGATTGACTTAGAAATCTTAATGGTGTTCTGCAAGCACTCTG
>JANHGC010001976.1:145172-158357 GCA_027560395.1 Boaedon fuliginosus
ATCTATCTATCTATCTATCTATCTATCTATCTATCTATCTATCTATCTATCTATCTATCTATCTATCTATTCATATTGCTATTCAACCCCTCCCACCTGGGTGCTGATATCTTCCAAACTACAAATCAAGGAACCAATTCTTCTACTTGTTCAGAAAAAAATAAACAAACAAAAAACAATCTGAGCAACATCAAAAGTATAGGATTTATGTTCACTCCCAATGAATAATGTGATGTTTCATCAACAGAGTAGAATAAATAGTCCTGACCGAAGAATTGAGGTTCACTTGCCATTCAATTCCTAATTAATGAAATGGAGGCAGTCTCCATTGATTGTTCTTTGTTTGAGTGCCTTTAACCCAACAGTATGAGAGCACTCCATGATATAATCATCCACCCTCTAGCTGTGTCATGAGGCAGCTCAATTCCATTATCACTTCACTATGGGGCCAGGCTTTGGCTATGTCTCCAGGTAACAGTGTGAAGCAAAACAGAGGAAGCAGAAGTGAGATAATGAAAATAGCAGCAGCAGGGCAGACAAGGGGAATAATATAGCTGTATTTCTCTTGGGTCTGCTTGATTTGAAGCTCATCAGAGCTATTAGGAGTCAATAATCAGTGGGTTTTAAAATAATAGGCCACTTCAGAGTTTAAAGAAGTTTCACATTATAAAAAAAGGATGGAGAATGAGATTCTTTTCTAATCACAATGCTTCCCTGTTCTGTTCTAAAAGTGGATGGGATCTCTATGTATCTATCATGCATGGCGTTAGGAATCTCCCCTGACAAGCTCTCTAGATCAGACACTAACACTAATTTATAGCACACGGATTGTGAAGTAAATCTGTGTGCCACAATGTACCAAAACCACATTTCTAAACTTGATTGTCCATTAGGTCATTCTCCAGGGAATCATTCTGGTTAAAACTTCTCCTTACCCCAGTCCAAAATTCTACAAAATAATATAGATGGAAAGCTAAAGATAACATGATACAATGGCATACTTATATAAACAAACCAATAAAAACAAACAAGTAGTGCCCACTGTCATGCTTTACACTGCAAATGTCAGACAAGACCCATTAGAATATTACATGCACTAATGTAATGGCTTTTATATGGGGAGTCCCTTACCTTAGTATTTTTATAGTTATGCAAAGCATTAGTACATAAAAGATCAATACAACAATATTTCAGATGACATCATGACTTTTTTCTGCAATGTCTACACTTCTAACTTTACTAGGGGCTCTAATATAGGCTGGGCTGATCATCATAGTGCAGAACCTTTTTATTTATATTCTATTATGAATAAGATTTCCCCCTGACCGTGGAAGTGAGGCAGGGTATAAATTGAAGAAATAAATAAATAAATACATAAATACATAAATAAATCATTTGTTCCCATCATTCTTCTCCCAATAACAATGATTAATTTTAATTTGAGAACATGTACTTCAGCAATACATTGATTTGAGCAAAAATAAATAAATCAGCATAATATTGTCTAGGGCAAAGATGTTTTCATGAATTTGGAACATGTGGAGAGAAAGTGGCTTGCAAATTCTTCTTTAGTACAGGTGATGGGAGATTTAAACCTATTGAGATGCTCTGATGCATTCAAGCTGTGATGTGTCATTTTGTTTTCTATTCTTTTAGTTTTTCTTTCTTTAGCTTTTCTATAGATAGAAAAGAATAAGTTGCATCAAGGCTCAAAGAGGCCATCTATGTCAAAATTGAACAGCCGGCCCCACTCTCAACAGAGGTGGAGGGATACGGCATCATCTATCTCCAGTCTACAACACAGTCATTTCAACAGTTCCAAGAAGGCTCCACACCCCTTTGCATCATTCAGATGAACCTGATGACACAGATAAACTTCCAGGTGACCTTAATGACTGGCTAAAGTAATGCAAATGACCAGCTGTCTGCAAGGAGTATAAATCCTTTCATTCCCAAGCATCCAGTCAGAGCTGAAGGAGCTTTTTGGTTGAGAAATGAAATGACTTCAAAGAAAAACCAAGAAATCCAGTTACCTCTTGAAAAAGCATCTTTGGGATGATCAAGACTCAAGGTTACAAAAGTAAGCATATCCTAGTCTGTAACTTACTGCAGTCACCTCTCCCCTCAAAAATAAGTATAGGTAGGGGAAAAAAGGCAGGGATGGGTTTCTCCCGATTTGCTGGTTACCCGCTTTGTGGACGTGCTTCCCGATTGCCTGTCAAAAGCGTGCTGCATGGGATCATCTTCAAAATCTTCGTGGTGTTCTGCAAACACTCTGATTCAACAGCTGGGTTGCCACTGGCTAGCCACTGCACAGCTGTTGGATCAGAGTGTTTGCAGAACACCATGAAGATTTTGAAGACGATCCCGCGCAGCACGCTTTTGACAGGCGATCGGGAAGCATGTCCACAAAGCGGGTAACCAGCAAACCGGGAGAAACCCATCCCTGAAAAAAGGTAAAGATAATCTCTTGTTGAATATAATGGGAAGTGGAGAGAACATTTCTGTTCCAAGTATCTCATTATCTATAACTCCTTCATGTCCTCAAAATTCTGTTCTGTGCAGAGAATCTCAAATCTGTTCCACTTTAATTTTTTTCACTTTACCCCATGGTAGAAGAGAAGTATTGTTGTTATGACTGGAAGCTGCAGTTGACAGGCAACCAAATTCATTTCTGTAAACTTAGAGATGAATGATCCAATAAGCAAGGGATTCAGTTCTTCTATGGATATGTAGAAGGCCGGAATCTGATAGATGTGGTTTCTAAAAGCTATCAATGGCCTTCCTGATATGTAAGTCAGTAACTCATTCATAGGAAGTCTTTGCAAGATCTAACTAATCCTTGCAAAATTATTACTATGCTTGGAGGTCTTTGAGAAATTAAAATCTTTCCATTCTGAGGAAAGCATCTAGGCACAAGGTGAATGATTAAATGGGAAGCTAATACTAGAAATTCAAGAAACAGCTAGTTCTATATTATATACTAGAATTGTATATAATTACTTGTAATCAAGTAATTAAAGCAAAATTACACACACACACAATATTTTTGTGTATGTGTATCCCAAGTTTTAAATCTTAGCATCTATTTTTCCTGCCTATATACTCTGGATTGACAACTGGTTATTTTTCAGGAAATAGTGTGGTTGACATCTGTATATTGTTATTATAACAGAAGTACTGTATCTGATCTCAGACCATTTGCATCTGGCCTTGGTCTTTATAACCCTCACATTATGCTTATAAACTTAATATCTGTGTTTTTAATGATTGTTCAGTTTCAAACTAATTTGTTCCCACAATGTCATCCATTTTTTGTGAGCTATTTCTGACTTTGCTCTAGTTTATTGAATTGGTTTTAAGCTAATTTTTCTTTTGATTTGTGAAGTTTCCAGGATTTGTTTTTCCATTGTAGGGGATTTTCTTTCTTTCTTTGCTTCTAGTTCATAACCATTAAACAGGCACAATGATACTTGTCTCTATCTTCTTCCCCAAGAGAGGTTCCCTGTGCTATTTGTGCAGCTGGTTTCTAAGAGGGTACATTGTTTAAAATGTATTTTTCTTTATTCCCATCTCCCAAATTCAACCAGTATAACAATATGCATCTATGGTCATAACTAGTGCAAAAAGCTCTTTGTTGTATAAGTGCTAACATGCTATTGTGTTGTGTTTCACAAGTCACCGAAGCTTTTTAATGCAACTGTGTGTTTACACCTTGGCTAGTGGAAAGTTTTGGGGAACTTCTAATGGATCTATTTCCATTTTTTTTACTGCCTGTATTCTTCAGCATTGCTTCTCCAAATCACGTCCTTAGTCCTGGGATCCAAGAATAGAAAATCAAATAGACTTTAATAGAAGACAGTTGCCCTTTATTTATATGTTTGTTATACCATGATTGTGGGAATTTGGAGGGAAGAAATTCATTGTAATAGATAAGGGGACTGAATAGATGACATTCTGTTGGTCAGTAAGTGTTGATTGGGTCACAGGTACTTTTCATAAGCATTAGAATTGCAAATATATAGGCATGATAATGTTGATCATTAAAGATTTCAAACCTCAAATTTGTTTTGTGAGGAACTGAGTGATGGAAATGATGGTGAAACCTCTTAGTCTACTTTTATTCTGTGTTATGTTTATTGTAGACCAGTTTGGGGATTCTTATAACGAGAGCCTGAATATAATTGCCTTCAATAAGTAGCCAAAATATAACTGTTTTGAAAATTATTTCAATGTAGTTTGCTCCCAAATGACTGAGTATGCAATATAAACTGGGAATATAAGTGGAACATTTTGCCATTCAGACCTCAGCTCTAGAGTCAATGAACACTGAAAGTGAAGTCAAATCAATTATTCTGCTGAGTGGTATCTCTTTTGACAGGCAACAGCTTTTCAGGGTCCCAGACAATGTCATTCTATCTAAAGTCTACCACTATTAAAAGCAAAACAAAAAAATGGGACTGCTACTTAACTAGCAGAGGCATCTGCAGCTAGCCAAGGTGATGGAAAAATGACAGCACATGCATGATAACATCACAGTGCAAACCTTGCCCTTTTGTACTTCGTGCCAAAAATTGAATGAAAGAACATAAGCTTTGAGATTTGCATTGTGATGTGAATTTCATCACTTGCTTCCCTGCCCCTGTCCTGCCCTGCGCAGACAACAATGGAATCTGAAAAGGGGGAAAGGTATTTTTCCCAGTTTACAGTACTTCTCCATGTCCCTCTCCCTACAGTTTATTCCAAGAGGGGAAAAAAAAACTGGTGTAACATGCTACACCAGTTCTTAATCCTAAATGGCCTCTAGGTATGAGCCATTACTGAGAATTCTGGCAGTTGAAATCCAAGCATCTCCTAGGTGCCAACGTTGGAGAAATAATGTGATACACAAACACTGTATGGTTCTTCACTTCTCCCACTTGCTGAAGGAGTGTGTTTTGGTTTATTTGGGTTTATTTTTCTTTTCTTTCTCTCTTTTCTTAAAACTTTTAAAAATAAATAAAATATATGCAATTTTAACTTTTTAATATTTTTAAAATATATATACATAAATAATTTTTTAGAAATAATGATGAAAAGGGAGGGGAAAATGAGATTGTATTTTACATATATATTAATGTTTGTATAACACATATAAGGAAATGTATATGATCCTGAACATCCAGACTGGATTCATAATATACTGTTCTTTTTTATTATATTATCTTTTATGTTAAAAACCAATAATTTTTTTTTTAAAGACTATCCACTGAGATACATTTTCATTCTTCGGATTCCATCCAAGATAAGATCAGAAAGCTGAAAATAAATCACTGCTAAGCCATAAAAAAATACATTCAGGTACCTAGCAACTTGTTTCAATATCAGTGTCCTATCTTTTGTTTCTCACAGTTGCATAGAATAGCAATAGCAGTTAGACATATATACCACTTCACAGTGCTTTATAGCCCTCTCTAAGCATTTTACAGAGACAGCATATTGCCCCCAACAATCTGGTCCTCATTTTACCGACCTTGGAAGGATGGAAGGCTAAGCCAATTTTGACCCGCTCAGAATTGAACTCCTGGAATGAGCAGTGAGCTAGCCTCAGTACTGCATTCTAACCACTGCACCACCATGGCTCTTAGAAGATGGCTTTAGGAAACCCACAAGAATAACATCAAAGCTGCAGACATTAATTGGTTTTGCTTTCTTTTATCTACTGCTGTACTGCCTTCAAACAAGAAGAAATCGGAGAACCATCTTTGGTAGTTGTCACTATCAGTTATCTTTCATGAATTAATTTCTTCAAGCATTCTGAGGATCTGTGACCTAAAACTCTATTGCGCTAATAAACCAGCAGTGCCTATATAATGTCTATAATTTCATACAGATATCACAATAGGAGCTCAGAAATAATCATAAGGTCATATTTCTAAAATAAAATAATTGCCCTTTTCCCTACAAAGGAAAAGACAAAGTGAGCTGAAAAGCCTAGATTTCTTGACAGCAAGATCCCATATTGCACTGCTTAATTTTTTTTCTGAAGTAAGAGGAATGATATTACTTGCTCAGTCATGAAAAAAACTATCAAAAATTAGGAATGCACCATGTATTATATCAGGGCTGCCTTTTTTATTCCATTGTCAACTTAGTTTATAATAAACTATATTGCTGACTTCATTCATTTTTAGTAACCTGAAGTCATGAAAATTGGTTGCACAATATTTGTTATGAATTTATGAGATGAGAATGCATTACTTTTATAAAAAGAAGATGAAATGTAAGATCTGGATAAGGTCATACATGGTTCCAATTCTACCCATATGGTCCTTATGCCCAGGAGAAGAATTTATTGCTTGTGCTTAACCTCAGAACAATACATACATTTTTCTAGTAACCTAAGATGGAGGGACAAGACATGTGACATATATCTGACATTTACTAATCACAGTTGGAGGCAGTGATGGGAGAAAAAAATGATTTCCCCTTTTATAAGCTTGCCTGGAAAACTAAAATGAGACTAGCAATTTTCTAATAAATTGCTTAGATAAAGACCTAAGGACTTTTGCTGAAGGCATCTACAACTGGGACCCAGAATTCCATAGAAGTTCTATCACACAATTCTCTATTTGCCCATTACTGTTAAGACTGGATGGTCTTATAAATCAGCGCTGCTTTTATACAAATATAAAAGCAGAAATCTTAATATTCATTACCTTACAAGTTGCCATTTTATAGTCATGAATTTCACATGTACTGTTGCATTGCATAAGCTCTGAAAACAAGAGGCTTTCCTTTTTGTGGGGTTTAATTATGCAATTCAGCTTGCTGATGTAATGGGAATGGCTTAGACATTCTAATTACAGTAATACAATGACTGAAGACACTTAAGGAAATTTATAGCATATGGATAAAACTAAACAATGCAGCTATCTTAAGGCTGCATGAACCTTCTATCAGTTTAACTGAAATAATAATAGATAGCATAATTTTTCAAACAATGATATGAACATTAAATAAATCTTGGCAAATTCATAACTTCCATGCAATTGTTATTAATGACATGAATATATGAATATTGCAGAATGCAACGTTTGGCTGATTCCATGATCCACTATGTAAGAAACCATTAAATTCACCCACTCCACAATTGGTACAATCTGTGCATTTGATCAAAATCTTTAAAAAGCCATCTTAATTTATTTGAGGAGCTAGCATTTTCACTTATTTTTTTCTTCCTCAGAAGTTTTCATTAATTTCAATTCTTTCTTTGTTACCTGAAAAGTTCCATGTGTTTGTGTATATATATATATACATATTTACTATTATATCTTTCATTTTAATCATTATCATAAAGTACCACTTCCATGCCACTATAATTTATGTGGCCTAGCATTTTTTTAAAGGAGGACACTGGAGATGATATAACAGTGGTCCCCAATCTTTCCTGCTTGGCGGCCTGGTGGGAGGGTGGGAAAAGGGAATGGTTTTGTATGAGTGTCAGGTGTGTGCAGGTCCAAGCTCATTCAAATGGAGCTTCACATGCAAGTGCACTCACTCGCTCCTCACTTGGCTCAGTTCCGAACAGGCCGCGGTCTAATAGTGGGCTGTGGGGGTTAGGGATCCCTGGTCTATAAAAACAAATAATTATTTCTGATGAGATCAAAAGAACAGAAAATGAAAATGCAGTTAAAAAAATAAATGTAACTCATTAATAACTCCATACTCTATTGAATAACATATAGCATACCAGAAAACTCTATAAAATTATAAAGGCCATCTTGAGGCAGTAGAGATATCACTACAAAGTTTACTATAATAACTTCTGTGATAGCGAGATCTCTTTGCTCTACTTTTTCTTAAAAGAACACTAGCTAATAAAAACACCTTGCCCATTTTAATAAATAAGGCTATCTTTGAAAAAATTATGTCTATATACTTTTAGGTTTCTTTAATTAGTCATGATATAGGCAAAAAAATTATTTAAGAAAATGGAAAATTAGACAAGTTGATTACTAAGTCC
Organism: Boaedon fuliginosus; assembly: GCA_027560395.1. Lineage (NCBI taxonomy): Eukaryota > Metazoa > Chordata > Lepidosauria > Squamata > Lamprophiidae > Boaedon > Boaedon fuliginosus. Next base: position 153,178 of record JANHGC010001976.1, read on the forward strand.
ATAATGAGTTGTTTTATAAATCTGTAAATAATCTAAAAATAAATATAAAAAAATAAATTCCTTTTTGTACTATTCAATATATTATTGGTAATATCAAAAAAGCAAGAGACCCATTTCTCATATTGCAATAAGTTATAGTTATTTTGTCTTTTTTTATTGCCTTCACTTTTGATACTTAGATTTGAGAGAATTATTTGTTTTGGTTTACTGGAAGCAGCTTAATGCTGTTCTGACCAAGTTTTTGAACGGAAACAGCTGTTCCAAATTTAAAATGGGCAATGTTTTGCACACTTCTGCAGAATATTGTCTTGAAAGGCCATATCAATATTCATTCTGGAATGAGGATAGAAGAACCTTTCTAAAACGGCAATTACATTTTTGTTGTGGAGGAGACAACTAGGAGATGGCTTGATAGATGATTGGAAACAGGGGTTTAACCATCTCTAAAAACTTCTGCAAGCTTCACTACATGTCTTGCCTGAGCAAGCCCACTCCAGGAATAGATCCAAATTTTGATAGGGCAGGCCTATACACAAAAAAACTGGAAACCTGTCAGAACTCGTCTGGACTTTGCTGGGACAGGTTCAAGTGCTAGGTTGTTAAAGCAGGGTGGGATGCAAGTTCTGAAAACTGTCTAACTTTGCAGACACCAACCCAGAGACTGCAGGCTTTCTTCTCCACTCTGTTTCGGCAGAGAATTGGAATGAGTCCTGACAATGATCCAGCAAGTCTACACACCAATCTGCAATCCTGTCAGAACTCATTCCAGACTTTACTTGGACAAGTTGGCGTTGTCTTGTCCAGGCAGACTGGAAGCAAGTTCTGACTATAATCCTGCTTTGTGTTTGGAAGCCCTTCCCCCAGTTTGCATCCCCCTTCCAATTTATTTAAATCCCTCAGTAGGTTACCACTCACATTTTGAGAATCCCTGGATTATTTTGTCTCAAGTGAAGCAATTTTCTTCTAATTATTACACAAGAATAATTGTAAAGGGAATTCAGGGCAAATGCACTTTATGCATTTCCCACAGTTTTATCCTAATTTGGAGGTCAAAACACAGGTGCAGCTAAGTATATAATAGCAATGTTATTGTAAAGGCACACAATAAGATTAATTACTCTTGGTGACAGACATAAACACAAACAATTATTATAAGCTTATGTGTGTTGTTGTATCTGATTACAGGTGAAGAAATCTTGCAGAAAGAATTGGAAATGTCTTACCTTAGTCTGAATTGTTGTTTTGCAAAAGTTTTTCAACATGTCAAAAAATTTTACTTCTAAGAAGAGTTATGTGCAATTTCAAACTAACAGTATAGGAATCAGAATTGATGCAAAACCAAGTACCTTAATTTAGAATGATGATGGGCAATGCTCTAATTTCATAATGCAACAAAATCTTTTGAAACTGTGCTAATTCTGTTAGCTAGTCGTATCTTCTGTATTATTTAGTCAAAGATTTAAAACTATATGTTTTTGACTCAAAATTATGCTTGGTCTCCTTATTGCTTTAAGACTAGAAAGTAGAGTTGCATTTATTAAGTTTCTTGTTCAAGTTAACGTTTACCCCTTACATGCCTGACTTTGGGACAAAGCATGTTTTTATGAATAACAGTAGAATGACCAGACACTTTACAGTTTGCATAAACATCTCACTTTTAAGTAGTTAACACTGGCAAAAACTTTCAGTGGTGTTCCTCATAAATGTAAAGAAAAGTAACTCTTTTTCTTTATCTGGAGACTAATTTCATGGGTGTTGAATGAAGTTCCTCCAATTGTTTTAATACATATACTTCAGTTTTTGAAATAATGAAAAATACATTTTATGTACTGTTACATCTTTACTATGTAACTGCTTGTTCTATTTTTTTATTATATGATTTAAGATTTATAAGCTACTTTACAGATATTAATACAAATAATTAAAATAATATTAAATGGTCTGCAATGGTGCTTCCCGATCTGATTCTATGATTTTGAGGGATATGCAAGAATATTATTCAAAACTATTATTCCCGACAATACTATACAGCAGCCCAGAATTTCAGTACTAATCTTTCATGTCTTCTACATTAAACTGTGGGAGTTTTCAGGGAAAAAATTACACTGGTTTCAATTAATAAAATTTAAGTACACTGTTTTTTTCCCACTCTGAAATTTAAAAAAAATTCTGTTGCACTTGCAAATATATATAATTGGTTAAAAATAAACATCCAGCAGTGTTTATCCGCAGTTAGCCATAAAAAGTTAAGATAAACATATTTTAGAATATGTCAAAGAATCAGATTAAGAGCAACTCTTTTATGCCATATATAGAACATGTTGAAGCAACAGGCTTTAGCTTTACAAATATTAACAAGTCCTATTATCTCATAAATAGATAATTAAAGAGTTGGGAGTTGCCGTGCTGAAAAGTAAATAGATTTTCCATTGAACTCAGTTTACCATAGCATAGGTGGTTATAAAAGACTGAACTGTTTGTACACATGATAAGGGAATGAATTCTGAGCAATGCTGAACTTTCCTGAGACAAATACATGTTTTTTTCCCACAAACAAAACCTTTATGAGAATTGCCTATTTGAGAGTTAAAAATGCAATAAAATTTATGTTATGTTATTATTTATTTATTTATTTATTTATTTATTTAGATTTATACCCTGCCTCATTTCCCCGGTCAAAGGGAACTTTCCCCAGTCAAATTAATTCACAGGAAACAAATTTTCTCCATCTCATTTAAACACAATTTAAAAAGAAAATGAGCCAACAAGCTGGTATAATTTGTTGGTTTATTTGTTATGAATACTTGTTTTTAAACACAGGAACATTATCTATGTATAACTTTAAAACTCAATATCTACTAATTTTCTGTGATGCTAACTTTTACAAAGAGAGCAAACTCTTTCATTAAGAAAAGGAAAGGCTTTATAAACATTCATAATTCACTGAATTAAAGTGGAAAAAAATGAATTGACAATATTCCTAGTTAAAAGATTATGAGACTTACTTCTCATAATCTTTTACCCTGACTTATAATCTTCCCAAAATTATTATCAATCACTTAATTTTTTGTATGGTTCTGGTTACTCATTATATTAATTGCATTAATAAAAAAGTTCCTGGTCTTCTTAATTAAATTTCACAATCATCAAAATTATTTTCCATCTATTTTGACTGGGATAAACATCATTTATTAAATAAATAAAACAAACAGAATATATATTTTGTTTATTGGTTTGCTTATTTATATGGCTACCTGTCTCATGGAAAGCAGTATAAAAAGAAAAATGTATTTCTGTGGATATGACTAAAATATATATACACTGGTATGAAAATTATATGATCAGATGAAGTCTTTCTTTTCATTTGTATATGTATTTTTAAGTATCAACCAGCCTGTGGAAAACTGCTGGTGATGAGTATATAGCATGGTATTTATAATACAAAGCAGATGTCACAAAATTGAGCTATTTAACACTGGGAGCCCCAACCTCCGGGTTCTGGCACACTACCGAGCCATGGGCTGTTCAGAATTGGGCTGTGGAAACGGCGGGCGAGCTCCACTTCCATGAGCAACAGGTGGGTGAATCCACTCAAGTGGAATCAATCTCCCTCTTCCCCAGGGCTGGTCCACAAACCTGGAAAGGTTTGAGACCACTCATTTAACAGATAGCAGAGAACGAGAATCTTCCAGCAATATTCAGAATTATAAACAGAAATGCCACATAACAATTTCTCAGTCCCACCTGTTTTATCAGTGTTTTCTGGCTCTTTGTTTATTTAAATAAGCTTTAGCATCCACGGTTTTTATTTTGAAACAAACTGGTGTTTCTTTAGCTGGTAACTAGTAAAGAGTAAAATAATTAATTCAAGTTCCCAGCCAGTCAATGAAAGATTCCATGGGCATTTCTGAGATTAGTCCATTTGCTAGCATGCCTGTCTTTTCCCACTCCCTCACCCCTTCTCCTCTTTCTCTGTATCAGCTCCAACTTGCTTGCATGAAAAGGGAAAGGGCAAATTTGGAGCTGAGACTAAGAGAGGGGAGAAGGGTGGCATGGGGGTGAGAAAAAGCAGATGAAATGACGCTTCATCAGAAGCCTGTTGCTATCAGCCCATTATTCCAGGTTTGACTCCTTGTGGTGGACTGGAAGCAAATAGGCTGATCCTAGGAATCTCCAAAGAATCCTTCATTGACCAGCCATAAAAGTTCCCTGGACCAATTAGGAATTCTTTCTGGCTAAATAAACAGTCCTGGAGAAATCTGCGTCCCTTTTAAAAATGAAGCACTGAAGAGCCCTGAGCCCACTGCTTCCCCTTCCAACCCTGTGCATTTAAGTACCTCGATGTCAGCAGAATGAGTGGCCCTCACAACAGATGCACCTGGAAGAAACAGTGGTGGCGGGCATCCTTTCAGACACACCATAATCTTGGCCTGGATCCACACAGGAAGTACCTGGGTGTGTTGTACTTGCTCCACGGCTTGACCAATGGGCTGCTAAGACTCCATGCTCTGGCTCACACCAGCCTTGAGGACTTCTAACTTAAGAATGTTCAAAATTAAAGCAAGCAATTTACTTGTCCTTCTCTCAGTTATCTGCATTGAATTAGCCCGTGGTGAATTGTCCTGTGGTGATTTCTCTATGGCAAGTCGTCCTGTAGTGAATCAGCTGGGGGGAGTCAGCTTCAGTGAGTTGTCCCATTCCGTACACGACAGTGGTTTCCTGAAGGTTTGGGATAATTTGGGATAATATATGGATAATTTATCTTTTGTTCACCACTGTTGCAGAGCCTTTTAAAGGACTTAAGTTCACAAAATTCACTTTCTAATTACTTTGTGGCTATTATAAATCATAATAAAGATATGTTACTTTATGACTGCAGAAATTGGGTAGTAGAGATAGTCCTCACTTAATGACCACAATTGGCCTCATAATTTTGATTGTAAGTCAGAGTGATCATTATACAGGTCACTATGTGAACTGAATCAATTTTGCTATCATTTTTATGATAGTCATTAAGCAAGTCATTACAGTCATTAAACAAGGTCATTAAGCAAATTGGCATTTTTGTTGTTTTCTGCCAGAAAACAACTTTTTTGTACAAATCATAATCATGTGATTTCAGATTTTGCAATTAGTTGTAAATGTGGGCCCATTATTATTATTATTATTATTATTATTAT
>JANHGC010001977.1:54202-69128 GCA_027560395.1 Boaedon fuliginosus
ACGCCGCCTCGAGTTCCCCTCCGAGGGAAGAGAGGCGGGATATAAATCAAATAAATAATAATAATAATAATAATAATTTGAACCATCCTGAGTCTGTTGGCCTTCCGATGATCCTTGAAGACCTGGCTTTGCCAGCGGGCATGGAATTGAATAACTCCCTGGTAAGAATGGTGGTATGATTGGCTGTATGATTGTGTTTTAATAGTCTTAATTTAGAGATTGTTTTTTATTGTTTATGATGTTTATTCTGTTTTATTGTATTTTATTGTACTTTTAATTGTATTTATTGTATTTTAATATGTTGTAAGCCGCCTTGTGTTCCCCTTTACTGGGGAAGAGCACGGGGTATAAATCCAATAAACATAAACATAAACAAAAACTTAGCAAATTAATAATAATTTATTGAATTTATACCCCGCCTCTCTTCACCCTAAGGGAACTCGAGGCGGCAAAGAGCTCTTGGGTGAGGCTAAAGCTGCCTTTATGCTGCAAGAAGAGTTTCCCCCACTTTTCCCAGCACAAAGCAAGCTCTATATAATATTCCAACAATCAGGATGGACATGTCTTGTCAACAATGGGAGCAAGAAGGCAGTGGTGAAGAGCAGCTGGGGCAGTGGAACACAAGGCAGCATTGTTTTCAGACTACACAGGGATAGAAAAAAAGAGACCAGCACAAGTCAACTAGCATGTTGTGGCATGGGAGAGGGGAGTGCCATAGATGGGAAGAGATAGATGATAGGTGGATGGGAGTTATTTTGCCCCTTCAGTTGTAAGTGCAGGCTGCCAAGAATTTGACTTTTTATCACACAACTGTAGGGTACTGTAATGACCATAACTTTGGCACAGGTCATAACTCCCCTTTTTCCGCACTGTTGTAACTTTGAATGATCTCTGAATGAATAGTTTAATGGAAGATTACCTGTAATTATATATACTTCTCAATATACATTTTACAAAATGCTTTCTATGACTATACATACCAGCCTCTCCAATTATCATTACCATGAGTTAATTGGACATGACCTTGCTATTGCAGATTTGAATAGACAATAGTTAATTGGCCATTTCCCAAGTAAGAAACTTCCCTGTTATGGTATCATTCTAGTCTTGGCAGGAAGCTGTTAGGCACAGTCAGTATATTTTTGTCTAAACCAGAAATCATAGTTTTGTCATTTTCCCTAAGTCTTCGCACTGCCCGCGTTTAAGGTCGGTAGCTGGGGCTCAGGACTCCCAACAGCCCCCAGTTGTTGGGGTGCTGTTTGGTAATTTGGAGATTCAGGTTAATGTCAATGTTCCAAGTAAACCTTCCATATTCATTTACCACTTCGAAACAAACTCCATCCAAGTAAGAATTTATTAGAAAAGTCATGTTGGCACATCTGGAAAAACCCAACTCTGAAGTTCTGGATTTTCCCCTCCCATAGTCAAAATCAAAGATCCATCCCCCTGCACCCACAAGTCCATCACATGGTCCAATTCAGTTGGCACCAATTCTTCAGATCCACCCTTCCAAGTGCTAGCTTTGACCTTGACATACATAGGAATTTTGTTTTGTCTAAAACATTACTCCCTAAGAATTCCTCCCAATTTCCCAGGCTCTAATTGTAGCAAATTAGAAGCAACTGTAAACTTGAATATATGGCTTCTGGATCTGACAAGTTGAAGTTGTTGACTTCAAATCCCAGAATTCCCCAACCAGCATGGCTGGCTAAGGAGCGCTGGGAGTTGAATTCCATAAGTCTTAAAGTTGCCATATTTTGAGACCCATGGCCTAAACTATTGGTCCCATCTGATATCTCTACTCTTCACCATCATTTAAAAATACTGTTTTACTGTTTAATTGGCTATTATTATAAATCTTTATTGGTTTGCTAAACAAATACAATATCAATAGCAACTCTTACAATCTGAGACAAGAACATAGGAATAGTGGTGAGATAGATGTCTAAAACTGATTCTTTACCAAGCTTGAATCACATAGACCTTTCTAAGGAGTTTTGTTGAGATTATGGGTTACAAGAACTCTAGCAACTCAGTTATTTTAAATTTTGAACTAATATACTACCATCAAAGCATTGGTAAATAATTTATGATTTTCTTTCTAATAGACTTCCAATGATCCAACAAGGACAGGTTTCTTCAGTGATATCAATGATGTGGCTTATTATTTACAGAATGCTAACCCGAGTATACACCGAGTATAATATTATTATTATTATTATTATTATTATTATTATTATTATTATTATTATTATTATTATTATTATTTAGATTTAGATTTATAGGTTGCCCAATCCTGTAAGACTCCGGGCGGCGCATAACATTGATAAAAAAAACATATAAATAACATAGACATCTAAAATCCCCTTAAAAATTACTAAAAAAAAATCCTAAAAAATGTCTGCTGGAACTAATGCCAGCGGTATCCTAATGAAAATCTAATGTCTTTCTATTTTTTTAAGCAATATTCTTTTCGATATGTTTTAGTTATCAAATCTTGCTTGACCTCAAGATGCTACAAAAACCCAGTCCAGAACATTCCTTTCATGAAAATATTTGTAGATACCTCAAACAATGAAAAAGATCCCAAACACTTATGTCCTCAGTTTCAATGCCCTACAATGTACTTAACATCTGATATAGAAAGTGAAACAGAGTGAGAGTTATATTATTGGTTGTGAAAGGTTAGGCATTTGATGAAATGTACACCGGTTTCTGTTTCTAGAGTTCATGTTTCTTTCCTTTAAAAAAAAAAGAAATAAAATGCAAGTTTCTACTTGTTATTTGTAAATGTCTAGCCAGGGGGAAAAATTCCTCAGAGATTGTGCTTGTCTTTTTACATTTGTTTCTAGCTTTTAGTTATCAGCAAGTATAACGGCAGACAAAGTGATATATTGAATGTAGGGATAATCTCCTTTTCTGCCATAGAATGACAGAACCATTAGAGATTGTAAAATGAAGTCACTCCAGGGAGAATATCACTATTGCTTCCATTTTTTCATCTCCCTCTCTTTCACTCTCCCATGAGTTTATTTCTTCACCGATGGTTCTGATCTCAATCAGATGGTTTTTTTCCCCCCTCTTAAACATAAACAATTCAGCAAATGTTGGCCACCCTAAGCAAAGATAGGTGGAATATGTAGCTTTCCCTGCTGTCTTCCAATAATGGCAGAGGCTAGATTTGCTTAACACAGGGCTGTCAAATTCGTGGCCAGTGGGCCGGATGCATCACGTGCTGGCCATGCCCAGTTTAGCGAAGGGGAAAAAAAGTTGTGATGTCATGTGATGCCATGAGTTTGACATTCTTGGTTTAACGACTGCATGACTCTCTTAACAACTGCAGTGATTTGTTTAACAATCATGGCAGAAAAGGGTTCCAAAGTAGGGTGTGACTCACTTAACAACCTTAAATTGTTTTGCTTAGCAACAAAACTCTAGTCTCAATTGTAGTTGTAAATCGAGGATTATTTTTAAGCAGAAATGGGTCTCAATGGGTAAGCCAAGTGTCTATTCCATTGTTAGTGCTAGATTTTGCATACTGTGTCATAATACAAATATGTTGCCTAGCTCAGATCCCGATTAGTGTGTGATGGGTACGAGCTCTGGAAAATACTCTGAAGGGTTATATTCAGTTGGAAGAGATAACTTTAGCCAATACAGAAAATCAATCTGGGTGTATGAAGATAAGTAGTAAGATCACCAGCTTGCTTCATGAATATATAAAAGAAAACAATAGCATTGTGATTTGATTATGCAAATAGTTCTTAATTTTAGCAGTAGCTTATGAGCATGGCCCAGGAGAAATATGTTTGGCTAATACATGGCAAAATTCTTACATTTCCAGAAATAATGTTGCAGCCATCTTTTTTACTAGCTGCTGAATTAAATAGGTCACAACTGTGAATATGCCTAATTAACAGAAGTTTTTTTTAAAAAAAAACACAATTAAAACATTATTCTTTTCAAAATTAATATTGTTTTCCAGAATCTTTGTTTTGGAATCTGCTCTATAGACATGATTCCCGGTGATGGGATTTAGAAAAATGATGCTGGAAAACTTTATATTACTCATAAAATGGGCTTATAAAATCATAAGTAGGGTGTTCAAGAGCTGTTGGACAATAATAGATAATAACAGAATAATTTCATTCTAATCCATAAACTCCCTTGCCTGACTTTTATGAGAATACAAGGAAGTTTTTATGTTTTATTTTTCTCTTTGTATTTTTGGGGAAAATATTCTTTGTTGCAACATAGGCAACAATTTGTAATAAAATCCACTGATTGGCACAATTAAAGAATTGGTATTTTTGAAATGATGCTTGTATACCATACATGAAAACACACAGCACATGTAACTCCTGCTCTAATTGATCTGCAGAGCAAATTGACATTCTTCGTTGATAGATGATTACTAGAGCTTTAATGTAGCCAGAAAATCTGGAGCTACTTACCATAAATTCAAAGAATGAAACAAGTGAGAATTAAGATATATTTGCATATTCATCTATCAGACACAAGAGGACATTTCACATATTTTAATGTAGTATCATTGCTCCAAATATTATTTTAAAAAACTGATCTTTTACCTTTGCTATGCAAAATCCCAAGGAGACATACCATGTACAGTATATGTAAAATATATTGAAGACCTATGGGACATGAACCTAGTACACAAAATGAGGTGGGTGGGAATCAAATAATCTCATTCTGGTTCAGAATCACTCAAATACATTTAGGGAAAAAGCTACCAAATGAAACATGACAAAGGATGGCATAAAAGATCAAAGAGAGCTACTTGTGTCATCCCGTATGTTTGTGCTGTCACAATAATTTTAATTCTGAGTGAGAATTGAAGGTCCACATTGGGGTTAGAGGTTCTGGCTTACTCAAAGCTTCTCCTATTCTTAAGATTAGATTTCTCTAGGTAGTAGAAATAAGGTGCCACTGACTTTGAGGACTGCACAGTTTTGCAAGGGGGCTACTTCATCTAAGATGCTTGTGTCCAAAGAGAGAACGGGTATTTCTTCATCAGGACCAGTGGTTCTTATTATAAATTCCAAAAGGCAGCTTGGGATGAAACTTCAGTCTGCAGTGGTCAATATAAAACAGATGTAGCATTTATATCTTTGCTATTGATTGAATTCTGCTATGCCAAATAGTTAATTTGGCCCACGTACAATTTGCCCTGCAGCCTGCAGTTCTATGGAATAAATCTGTTGTCGGATTAGACTGTTTACTTAAGAGTTTTCCTTCCATCCTGTGAAGAATTAAATTTCAGGAGGCTAAGAGCACCATCACACGTCAGCTAAAACAACCCAGAGTGTGATAAGTGGGCTCTGCTGACCTCGTGTGTACTGAATTACAAGCAGATGGCATGCTTTTAAGACTCTGCCTATCTCTAAAAGTCATGGATTAAAGAAAATAGGAAATTGCTTTCTATTAAGGCATCTTGGTTTACTGAGGTCAATATGGACTGGCAAAGGGTAAATCAGAGTTTGGGGAGTGATTCTTCCAGTCTTGGAATTGAATTTAGAACTTTTTGTTAAGTAAAAGATGTGTTCTGACACTGGGTTAGATATAGATTCCAAACCAAACAAGAATGGGGAAAAATATCTAACAATTGTTTGATGAGGTAGCAACAAGAGAGCATTTCTTCACACATTCTCATCCCATTTTCTATCATCATACACACAGCCTACCAGGTTTATATGAGGAAAGGTTTACAGTGTAGAACTTCAACAATTGTAGCTTTGTTTCATCTCAAATATGAGTGCAGCCATACATTGTACTAGGTGTTAATATAGTTATGTTACCTTTTAGTATGTTATGTGAACCCATCTTCTGTTATGGCTTAACAGGATTGTATTGTGTCAGTCAAGCCAACTGTAGCTTATTCAAATCACAATTAAGAAAATTTGATTTACCACCAAGTGCAATCCAAACTAACAAGATGCTGTAACTTTTAATGTGCTGCAAACAGCGAGTCCTCCTCAAGAGGAGAGTTTGCAGGGGCAGATCTAGGAGGCAGCCCTTCCTTTCCCTGCTGCTCAAAGCTACCGGGCCCCTTAACCATGGCCTGCTGATCAGCTGATTGAACTGGAGATGCCAGAGCCCAAATGCTGAGCCTCAGCAGCCTCGGAAACCAGGGATCTTGCAGGTATTTCAAAGAAAAACAGTAAAGTTCCAGCTCTGACTCGAGTATAAGCCAAGGGTGATTTTTTCAGCACATTTTGGGTGCTAAAAAACTCAGCTTATACTCGAGTATATACGGTACCTCACTCATTACGAAGTTACTTAATTATAATTTACCTATATTCACTTCTGTTCTATCAACTGGAGCTTTCTTAGGAATAACTTAAAGTTTGTTGATTAATTCAATGGCAACATTTCAAACAACTTTCATTTTATTATTTTATTTATTGAAGCATTTAGATACATTTCCATGGCTTGTCAGGTAATCTCTCGGGAAAAATATTAGATACATTAAGCTCTACAATTTAAACAAACAGAGTATATAAATGCTGGGGCAACAAGCCAACTCCTGGTCTCATTCCACTTGCATTTCCCAATGAAAAATGAAAAAAAAAATGGAAGGGTTGTTGTAGGGAAACAAGGCTAAGCACACTGTGTTCCATTACTGATAAAGTTCTATTACTATCAAAATTCCCAGGGAATCAAAACTGAAATGATATCAAATCAGGTTGCTTCTGGAATCATGGATTTTTATTATCTCTTGTATAAAGGCACAATATCACAGAGTGCAATTCCTAGAACATGATGCCAGAGTAACCTTTGTGATCTGTCTCGATCCACATGAGAAAAACCATTTATTTACCTTTAAAACCTGCAGTGATGAAAAAAGGCTAGCAGATGACCTTAATGGAGATTCCTGGGCATGAATGTTGCAACCTGCTGGCCATAACACAGATGAATATGCCCTGTATGCTTCCTTGTTCTCATTCAGACCTAAACAATGGCTTGCAAATTCTTTGTATTGGGACTGGCAGACCTTCCATATCCATGAGAACCATGACTGGAAGAATATTTCATAGGCATAAGGAGGAATGCTAGACAGTGGAAACCAACAGCTGGGTGGAAGGTAGAAGTCCAATGAATATTATGCTAATCTGATTCCCTTTGAAAATTAACCACAAGTGTAGTTTCTGACCTGTGATTGAAGAAAAGGTCACTCTTCCAAACACACACAGCTGCAAAGTTCCCCTGCCACAAATACTTAAATTTCTGAAAATTTATTGTAGAACTTAAGTCTCATCAACTTACAAAAGCTATTAGGCACAGTCCAGAATGCATTTAGTATTCCACCAAAAATAAAATAAAAGCCACATATTGAATTATGCATCCCACTGACAATTAGATAAAAAAAATCCATAAAGTTTAATAGCAATCTTTTCAACTATGATATTTTCCAACTCCATTGGACTATTAATTCCTGTTAGCCCCACTGACCTTGCTGGTTGGGGATGAGAAGAAGTGTAATTTTAGTACTTCCAGAGACATTAGGTTGGAACAGATAAATTACAAACACTAACTAGTAGGATTGATAGTCTGGCTGATCATTATAGTATGTAGGAAGGCAACCTGTTGTGGTCTCCACTCTCACAAATCACCAGCATGACCAATGATCAGCTGCATATCAACTACATATACATAAAGCTACCTAAAGTAAAATACAGAAGAAATAAAGAAGAATCATAATCAGATTTACCTGTATCTAGAGAATTATTTTACCAGCCATTAAGAGAGGTCATGACTATTAATAATGCTCTATGATAAACAGCACCTCAAAAAATATGGTACGTACCTGAATGACTGCCTCCTTGGTAGGAAATGAAGGTCAAATTGGCCTTCCAAGGGTGTTAAACTCGTGGCCTGCAGGCCAGATGCATCATGTGGTGCCCCACCCGGTTTAGGGAAGGGGGGAAAAGTCCCAATATGTCACGTGACACTGCTGTGGCGTCATGAGTTTGACACCCCTGGCCTAAGCTACTTCTGGTTAACTGATTTAGCATTCAGATTTTTCTACCTAGGGGTTGACTTCTGCAGGAAGTTCTTTCAAATGCACACTACTCATAGGCCCTCTCTTCCAATTTACAGGAATACACTTAAGTTAGCTTTTTGTAGATGATCCTGCCACATTAACACCTGTGTTAGTTAGTTACTGCCCCGAGTGTCAAATACAGATTTAAGAGACATTGAGATGCAGCTCTGTTAACATGTATGAGATGCCTATGTAATTGAACTGAACACACTTTCTTAAAGACACACTTCATAAATGCCCATGGAGTTCTGTTGTATATACTGTGTATGTTGAAAGATACATCAGTTTTGTATCTGCAAGAGGTGTCTTCAGCACTAAATTGTATTAGGTGAACAGGAAAGGACAAATGGGACAAATCTCTAATTCCCATAAAAGGTTAAGTTCTAATTAGTTTTCAAACATACAAAAATGTTTAATACATGTTGTGTGTAAAACTAAGCAGATATTTCCAGTTCTCTGTCTTAATTCCTTTTATCGCATTAAATATTTCTATAAATTGTCATTACTAATTGACCAAATCTAATGTATTTAACAACAAATGTTTTTCCTTGGTTGCTAACGAAGTATCCATTATTTATAGTAAAGAGTGTTGTTACAGTTGAAACTGCAAATCTAGCCAATATAAACCTTGTTGCTAATCCTAGCAGAATTAATTGGCTGGCTTTTAGAATTTCAATGTATTTTTTACCAAGAAAACCAATATCCTTTTGCATGCACTCACTTGCTATAAACATAGCCCATTACTATTTTTTTCCTTAAAATTTCTTACTGTTAAAGCCAAAAAGCCCTATCACAAATATTAGGAAGAATAAATTCCACTGCCCATTTCAAAATCTATGATGGGATGCAGCAATTAAGAATTTAATATTAATAGTCTCTAGATACATGTTAAATTGTCTTCTCTTTCCAGACGTAATTCATTTATACAAACACAACTCCTTTTATTGCTGACCCTTAGCTGGCTGGGCTGGCAATAACAAAATTCAATCCCATAAGGAAGCTTTCAAGCACTATCAAGCAGTCTTCTTTAGGGGCTACACAAAGCCATGCTGGTATTCATGTGTTTAAAGGTCACTTATGTGAATCAATCCTATTGCCACAACTGTTCAACACTGGGGTAGGGAGAAGTTGTCAAGAATATTTAAGCTGATTTTATGTCATTACTTCTTCCTAGTCTATGAAAGCAACGTTGTGTAAGCAGTGCCTCCAGAGATCAAGCACTAATGTGCTAAGATTTATTAGCCTTTACTCCCTCCATGTGGCTGTTGGCAAAAAGACCACTCCACATAGATTTCTAAATGCACTAAAGTGAAGTATTTTCATCTGTTTGCTGCCCACCCCATGAGAAAAAAGATGGGACAGAATAAAATCATCAAAATGTTGAATACATGTATAATCCAGAAAGTTCATCAAACATATATTTTGCTTTAATTCTACTGCTAGATAGCATTAAAAAAAATCCATTATAACCTTTATTTTTCCAGTGATCCTTCACAAGCTACTCTGCTTTCAGGTTCTTTAAGCTGTCAAACCATTTCTTATATAATTTATTTTTCAAACCATAATCATGTTTCTTGGAGGCAATGTTTGCATAACACATAGGGGAAGAGAAACCCTTCTCTTGCAGATATTGGTGGTTTTGTTTTCCCACTATATCATGCTACATATATTTCCAAAACTACTCATTTGTGGGTAATGGTGTTGTGATATTTAGTTTAGAAATATAGTCCTTTGGTTACCAAAAAAAAAAAAAAAGCAGCAAAACCCAGCAGCACAATGATAATTGTATGTATATTTCTAAACCTCCTGGAGCAGTTGTTTTTGTAATATGCTGAAGTTGAAATAATTTAACATAATGGGGCCTAGTTTTCAGTACATTTGATTACGTTTAAATTCTTTCCTGAAAGGCCTAGAACATTCCATTCCTCTATTCTTTTCCTACTGCCTTATCATTTCCCATCTCATTTCCTGTAATTACTTGATTGCAAATAACCTTAGTGATCTAAATTCTTAGGATGCAACTTCTCTGGCTTAAAGCCTCCCCACCAACGAGTCCATTCCAAGTCTGAACACACAAAAACATCAGCATTGAAATGACACGCAATTTAAGGGTGCTTGTTTTTACTGCAAGAGGTACACCACAAGCTGGCTGTGTCCAGGATAAAGGGTTTGCCAGCCAGCGAGCTCTCACATTCCAGGCAGGTGAAATGCTGTTTGTGCCAGGTAAGGCCTTCAGTTTGCAGGTAGTCATCAGAAAATATTATCTGTAAAAGTAAACAAGTCCATTTATCATTCCTTTCCTGAATGTCTTTGTTATGAAAACATCACAGAGAGAGAGAGAGAGAGAGAGAGAGACAAACACAATGTTGTTGACAAGCCAACAGTGTAAAGACTGCACCCATGCTACTTAGCTTTGCACAGAAAATAAATATTTACACATTCCTATAAAGAACAGGGTTCTGGTCCAACCAAGCAGCAGAACAAGTTTACATTTAGTTCTAAGCATTGTTTAAAACAAATGCTTGCAAAATATCTTTGGTTAGGGGACTTTTTGAATTCACTGAAATATATTGTGTTCTTTATACAATATGTATCTGGAGCAGGAATTCCTTAAGTAATTTAAGTTCCAGGAAAACCTAGTCTCGTATGTATTTTATGCCTTCCCTAAGTTCTATTTCCTTCCTTTTACAGTAGTCCATGTGCACTACACAGAGTTCCCGTTTTGAAATAGTAGCTACTGTATCATAATTCAGGACCCTCAGTATGCTGTATATTGTTCTTCCTACAGAAACCTATGAAGGAGCCGAAGCTGTTAGTGAGCTTTATAGCATGGTAAGAACGGAGCCAAACTTCTTTGATCATGGTTAACAGAGTTCCCCAGATGGGTGAAGAGAGGCGGGATATAAATCCAATAAATAATAACACTAAATATTAACCAACCCTAACTATCACAGTGCAATGGTTAACATGTTAAGTGGGATAGTTGCTAGTCTCATGCATATATGCTACATAGGTGTCAAGAAAGGAAATTATCACGTCCAAATTATCACGTCTTATCAGCTGCTGTGAGAAAAACAACAATAACGAATAAACATAACCAAGGACTGCTTATTGTACAGAGCAGATATTTGATTGATTTCCAAGATTGATTTCCAAGATCCTTTCAACTGGCAGAGGAAATGGGATGCAGAAAGGATATTTTTTAAATTTTAATTAATTGTATTTACCTTTTTGTAACTAGATGTTTTTTTTAAACATTCCCTACAATCATTTAGCATCTATGGAGTAGTACGAAACATATCCCACTTTATTTCATATAATTCTGGCTCTGAAAATATACACCATGATTGTGAGCTCTGGCAAAAATTAAGCTTGGATTTCAGATGGCTATTCCTTTATAGAAAAGCAAGAATCCTCAGAGATTTCCAAAGAATGAGAAACCGAGCCCTATTTGCAAGCCTAGATTTTGATAAATTGTTTAAAAAAGAAACACGGAGATGGAAGAACTATAAACTCAGCTGGGGCATTTTCTGAAGGATGCGTTTATATGCTAAATAACATTTATGATGACAGATCTGAGAGGTCCAAGAATGCTTATTGGAAATATATTGCTGTAAAACATTTGACTGTATATCTACTTAATATCAGGCTCAAGGGACCAGTTTGGAAGGAATAAAATATTTATCCCGGGAATGGTTTTAGTAAGATCAATACAAACTAAATAGACTATTTGCACATATTAGTTTTAAGGCGACGTGGGAGGAGAAAGTAAGCTAATTCTACCACAAGTTTAGAGCAGTTCTTTTAGAAATAGGATAAGACAGGGAATAGAAGTCAAATGGCATGGAGTTGTCTGTTTGCTACCTCGTAACTTTGCTGCAGCTCCTGGGGTAGCTTATTTCTGAATGGCAGCAGATTATAGAGTTTCTCCACCCTCCTTGTACAAATGAAGCCTTGTTTTAGTCTTTTTAAGCCTAAATTCAAGCAAAATATATGTATTTCACATCATGGTATAAAATAAATATAGTGTTCTCTGGAAAATTTACTTGTAATTAAAAAAAAAATTCCAGAAGAAATGAACAGAAGATTGTCCCATTGATTTCCATATATAAAAGCACTGGGCACACTTTTAATTCCTTTTTGGCAAGTCAACACAGGTCCTGCTTAAAAGGGAAAAGAGAGGAAAGATGTGGGATAAATGTCTAACTCCTTGCAGCTGTTTAGACCATCTCACAATTGGGTCCAACACAGACAAGGAAAGAATACCCATTTTCACAGTAATCGTACCTCATCACAAGCTGTGCAGCGTGGCCTTATGCTGTCACAGTAATGGCGTCCACACCAGAGGGCTCCATTGTTCCAGAAGTAGATCAAGTCAACAAGTGGTTCAGAGCACTTAGAGCACATAAAGCATGCTGGATGCCACTGGTGATTGTAGCCGGCTCGGTCTGCGTACACTACCGGAAACTCAGCAGGTAACACCTGCTTGCAGAAGTCACAACACTAGGAAAAAAATCAAAGTCACATAATAATGAATTTCTCTCAATCAGTTTACAGCCAAACATACCACCATTTGCTCTTCTCCAGGGATTTCCCAGTGACATATGTATATGTGGATGTGTAGTATATTATAAGGTTGACCAACTAAAAAAAAAATGCAACCATATACCGGTATCATTAAAAAAATTGCCCAATATAGAAAGTGGTGAAGCAAATAGAATAATTTAAAATGAAAAGAACTCTGTTGAATTAGGCCCATACACTCAGGAAATGTTATAGTTAACTTTTGGAGTTGAATACATTTAAGGCACCCAAAGTGGAATATCCACAAGCAAGCCTCAGTATATAAATGTGCTGAATATGTCAGTTTAATATGTAAACCTGTCATTGGTTGCTAGGCACTCAGTGGTATTAAAAAGTGATCAGCAACAGTGCAGACATTGTACTTGAAAATTTTCAACATTGATATAATCCCCAGCACCCTGAACAGGCATGGCTAATGGCAGAGGCTGCTTGGAGTGGTACTTTGGCAGCATGTGAAGGGCTACAGATTTTTCCCGTTATACATAGTATATTCCCATAGTATTTATTTATTTATTATTTATTTATTTATTTTGATTTATACCCCCCCTCATTTCCCCGGTCAAAGGGAACTCGAGGCGGTGAGATGCAGGCAGCCGAGATGCAGCATGCAAAAACCACTCAACCCTCAGGCCCGCGAAAAAACCTTTCTCCACAGAACTGGTCTCTGATGCCCAAAAGGTTGGGGGCCGCTGTTCTACAATACCTGTCCTAAACAGGGATGATTGATTTATATGCTTGTATCTTTGGATTAGTAAATTAAAGCATCATTTTGTTAATATAAACTGAGTGGAATTATACCAGCGCACAAAAGAAGACTGTTAGCAAGCAAGCAAGAGAATAGCTCTTCTGCATATTAAACATAATAATAAGGGTTACTTTAATATTATGCATTGCTATGTTCAAGTTGATATATTGTGGCCATTTCTCTCTTTCTTTAATAAATGCAACCTTTTTAATCAAGTCTGCTCAGGAGGGCAGAAGATTAGTTAAGAAGGGAGGTAAATGCAATGTTAGATTAAGTATGACTGGGAATTAAAAATAAAATTTTGCATTATTAGCAGGTCTATATATTGAGGAAGGAATATGCAGTGTTAAATTAAATGGACCACAATACAAAAAGAGAAGAAATAGAATGAATCTGATACTCTAGACAGAAACAATCAGGATTACTTAAGCCAAATTTGTTTGTGTTGAGCTTATTTCATTCAATGTACTCTATGAAGATCTTCTTTTAATCAGGAAATTATAATGCAAGTCCTGTTTGCTCAACAACTGCACTAGGTTTTGTGTAGCATATCTGGATCTGCACTCCAAAACTGGTGGGCGCAGGACCTCTTTTATTAGGGACAGAAACTTTAGGGGTTAAATTACTCCTTCAACTTTTAGCCAAACTCCAAAATATGCAACAAAAGTCTCATGTTTTGGGGCTCACTCATTCGGTGGGAGATACTGCTTTACAGTATCTCCATGTTACATAATTTCATTTGCTTTTATTTTGTCAAACCTACAACTTTATATAATTCCATAACGTCGTTCTACTCATTTACTTTTAACTCCAATATTGCTTCATTGATGAGTTGATGTAGAATTGTAGATTTTTGGGGAGGGGGAGGGGAAATACACCATATCTTCCCAAAAAACCCAGATCGATCCTTGCAATGCAGCCAAGTGTAAGTTCTACTGAATCATTTTGAGAATAAAATTTTGACTGTGGGTGAACATACAAAGAGATGTGGATGGACAGATGTGCTCTGTATTAAAGCTGAAAACAGATATCATGAGACCAAGAACTATGATGCAATAGTGCCACTTGAAATCTGGGTTTCCTTTATAATATACTGTATATTCTTTATTTATATTTCTTTATAATATAACAAGCTCACAGACATTAAGACTCTATCAACTAGCTACTCCAATCCCATTCCCCTTTTTTTATGACCAAGTAGTTCCTTAATTTGGAGTCGGGGCGACTGGATAGAGCTGAGTGTTTACTGGCCGCATGCCCTTCCTGACACCAAGTGAAGTTTGCAGCAGTTATTTTTTTTCTTTGCACCTTGGAGAGAAACATCTGCCCCTATCTAGGATTGAACTCTCAACCTTCTGAGTGGGACCTGAGCAGGGGTAGGTTCCTACCGGTTCGCTGGTTACCCGCTTTGTGGGCGCACTTGCCGATAGCTGTCAAATGCGCACTGCACGCGATTGACTTAGAAATCTTCGTGGTGTTCTGCAAGCACTCTGACCCAACAGCTGCGTGGCGGCTATCCGTGTTTGACAGGCGAT
>JANHGC010001977.1:80636-93592 GCA_027560395.1 Boaedon fuliginosus
TGTTGAAACCCGACCCTGTGTCGGAGGATGATCTCACCCAGCGGCTTCATGTAAATGTTAAATAGGAGGGAGGAGAGGATGGATCCCTGAGGAACTCCGCATGGCAGGGCCCTCGGGCTCGATCTCTGCCCCCCCAACACCGACTGGGTCCGGTCAGAGATAGGAGGAGAACCACCGTAAAACTAAGACAGGTACATGGTGGTCATGAACTTCTGAGTAGTCTTAGACTGACAGAAGTCAGACTGAAGTCTGCTAGAACCATAAACCTGAGAAACTCTATGGGCAACCCAGAAGTTGAGTCAAGGAGCTCAGTCAGAGAAGTCACTATATGCAGCAGGGAGGCTACTAGCACCAATCTCAACTGATCTGTAGAGTCCATCTTAATAAACTGTGTCTCACATCTGGTGACCTGTGGAATAATATCTCTTGAGAACCATTAGAGATTCCCAGATGGTTAACCCTACTGCTAATCTGGAATCTTGATTGATGCCACACCTGAAACCCAGCTGGATACATTTATAAGAGGAGAACATCCCCTTCTGAACCCAGTAATACATGCCCAGTCAGCCTTGATCTGTGATGAAATTACAGATGAGAAAAGCCTTATTATAGTGTGACCTGGCATTCAGTAGCTACAATTGAATGTCACTGCAGACTAATTTACAGAGATAACAGGGTGATTAATTCTAAATTAACATTTAAGGAGAAGCTGTTGTTGGCACAGCTGATGGATCAGGTTTGAAAAAACAGGGACATTTGTGTTTTTGCAGTGAAAATTCTTCAGAGGCAGCCAGTTGGCCAACCAGTGTTTTTAGAAGAAAGGCTTCCAGCCGTATTAATTCCATTTATTTCCATCTTGGTCAGCAAATTGTCAATGAACTGTAGAAAGATTTTTAATATATACTTGCTGGAGGTTTCCTTATATGTGAAGTTCAAGCCTTTAAACCAGAGATCTGCTGCTCAAATATCAGTACAATAGGCAAAGTATATAGCTGCCTCAACAAAAATAATTGAGGAAGTGTTCAATGTGGAGAAGGAAACAATTTTTGTTCACTATGTCTGGTAAGAGTTAATAGGAACGTGTGATAGATTTCAATGTAGAAAACTTGAATCTACCCAATTTAGAGCAGGGGTAGGCAATTCATGTTCTTAGGGGACTATATGAAAAACTGGAACTGTTGTGGAAGGTTGAACCAATGTAACCTGATTTGATGTCCTCAAACTCTGTGACCTCAACTTCTCAAGCTGCTCCAGGAGAAGGGTGATCTCAACTTCAACTGAACTGCACAGGTGCAAAGAAACACCTTTTCTCATCGCCTTCCTGTGACTGCTGGTGACTGAAGTAGCGTATAACAACTGTGTAGAGGTGGAACTAATTCATCTTCTTCTCCTGCCCCTGGTCTGAACTTATTTGCATTTGATTTCTAATTTGGCTCACCGTGAGCCAAACACAGAGGGCCAAAGATATATATGGCCAGGTCTTGCTTAGAGAGAAGTTTAAGGCATCAGGCTGGAAACAAGGAGTCTATGAGCGTCTATGGAGATTCTCAGTCATCCATGGTCATGACTGTTTCCAAATGTGCTTTTACAAGTGGCAACTAAACTTTTTGGTTTTTCTTCTAAGACATTTAGCTTCTCATCCAAGAAACTTCTTCAGCTCTGACTGGATGATGAGGAATGGAAGGATTTATATGCATACCAGCTGTCTGTAAGGAATATAAATCCTTTTATTCCCCACCATCCAGTCAGAGCTGAAGAAGCTTCTTTGGTGAGAAGCAAAACATCTTCAAAGAAATGCCAGAAAATCTAGTTGCCTCTTGAAAAAAAAAACCTTTGGGACAGGAAGACTGTGAGTTCTAATCCTTAGGTATAAAACCAACTGGGTGACAATCACTCTCTCTCAGCCCCAGAGGGTGGAAGCAATGGGGAGCCACTTCCAAACAATATTGCTAAGAAAATTGCAGGAACTGGTCCAGGCAGTCATCGGAAATCAATACTGGATGGAGAGAATAGCTTAAAGCTTGGCTGGGCCTTTGGTAAGAAATACTTGTTCAGAGTAGGAGCACAGGGAGCACTTTTAGGGCCACAGTCAGCAGGGAGATGAAAGAAAGCCAAATTTGAAAAATTCCCTTCCCCCCACCAGTTGTGGTGTCTGACCTTGTTACTGACAATTAAATTGATGGACATGTTCCTGTTTGGCACAGCATCTATCACAAGCTTAGAAGACACAGTTTTTCTGACAGGGGTTATATCCAAGATAGTACCAGCATGCCATCCACTGCCTGCATGATACACAGAGATACTCTTAGATGAGGCATGCTATTCAGCTTTAAAACATAATACAAACACCACAATTTTTAGCACTTCTGATACAATGTTTAAGTGGTATCTTCAGTGGTTCTCAACCTGGGGTCGGGACCCCTTTGGAGGTCGAACGGTCCTTTCACAGAGGTCGCCTAAGACCATTGGAAAATACATATTCCCATATGTGGTCCCAAATAATTTTATGGTTGGGGGGTCACTACAACAGGAGGAACTGTATTAAAGGGTCGCGGCATTAGGAAGGTTGATAACTACTGTTACTGTAGAAGAGCTCCTTGACTCAACTTCTGGGTTGCCCATAGAGTTTCTCAGGCTTATGGTTCTAGCAGACTTCAGTCTGACTTCTGTCAGTCTAAGACTACTCAGGAGTTCACCAAGTACAATTTTTCTTGGTTCTGCCTGGAATTGTATAAAACAAAACTTTTGAAGTTTAGCAAGAAAAAGATATGCCTGACTCCACAATAGTTGTCCTGTAAATGAAGGCTCTAATATATGAAAAAATACTATGGTTAGATTTAGTTTAAGAATTTTGAAATTTCTGAGAAACAGCATATATATTTAGACTGTGTTCCCAGAAAATATAAACTATGATGACTTGTTTTCAGCTTAGCATTGTCTGCAAGACCAGCCATGGTACTTTGTAAATAATCATGGTTCGGACTCTGCAGGCTCTGTACATCTGTCCTGTTACATACTAGGGCTTATTATGACTATAGGCAAAAACTTTTCAGTTCTTGTTTAATCATAAGATTACAGTAATGAAAAGTTATTTTAATGATCATTTGATCGGTACTAGCTCTATGACTTTACAATGTATGCTACAGCAAGGCAAAAAGCCGACTGCTTGTTAGCTAGCATGGTTAGCATAGCACATGAAGATGTTGGGCACTGTAGTTTAACAACATCTGGATATTTTCACGCTGCCCTACAGATTTGGGAGATGTGGTGAAGTTCACAGGTGTTGATAGTTTCACAGGAACTGTGCTGATGCAAGTGGGACAATCTCCCAGAATATTCTGCAATAATTAGAAGTTATGAAAGTAGTCAAGTCAATCTGGACAACGTCTCCCCCAATCAGAATAAAGTTTTTCCTAAACTTTACATTGTTTTAGCTGTTAATTGCATCTACAGGAAATTTTTAAACAGACATTGGCACACCAAACATATGAATGAAACTCATTACAACTAATTATAATCTAGCCATTTTAGTTGTGTGAAATAGTGGGTCTCTCACCAGCATGCAAACAAACACAAATTAACACCCATACACTCTTTCCACTGAAGATCTACCTTCCCATCAAAATCTAACACTGACTAATGCAAATAATTCCTAGCAGGTTTATCATGCCGTTTGGTACTTTTAGCAATGAGAAATGAGGAATAAACACTCACTGGAATAATGAATACTTTATCTGTTTCCTTCACTAGAGGAAATAATCAACATACCAAGCAAAATATTTAGTCTTTCTTTTCAATATTTAGTCAAACTTAATATTCTAATCCATATTTAGATAGTGAGTGTGTTTTCTGAAAATTGGAAAATGTTATAAACACATTTTAATTGGAATACTTCAGTCTTATAAAACATGCTCCACTAAAATGCTGTGTAGGAAGTTTTCTTTATGTAAGATTTCTAGGTAACCAACTGTTAAAAAGGCTAGACCAGAATTTTTCACATTTTTTTTCAAGCCATGGAGTGAAAAGAGCAAAATTCCTGAATCACCTCACATCAAGAGACAAAGCTTTAGCAACTGAAAATTGGAAAGATTTGAGCAAACCTTTTAAATGTTTGCCCTAAGTTTCTCATAGAATCCCATCAAGTTCTTGCAGTACTCAGAATTCCATGAAACAATTTGAAAAACCCTGGGCTATATGACAAAAACAACACATTATTATAACTTCCAAGACCAATTATTTGATCCAAGTACAGTAGCTACAATTTGGAAGATGGATGTGATGTCTGTTGATTTTTATACTAAGCTGCATTGCACTTGAATCCTACTGAAAATATGGAACATAAAACATATTTTTCTTCTTAAATGTTGACTTCCACATGCATGAACAAACAGTTCTCTCTTTATTTTATTGAACATATTTTTCTTCAGCTACTCTTGGAATATCAATTACTTGGCTTGTAACACAGTTCGTACAGAAACCTTATAGTTTATCTACTCTTGTCACTTTCACTTTGGCTGTACAATATATTACAGATCTTGTACAGATTTTTATTTCCAAGTATTATACTTGCAAATGTATTCTAACACTGATTTATTACCTTTAAATCTATGTGCTCTAGGCTGAATTCCTACACAGATTTAGTTGGCTTTGTGCTCCATAAAATATAGGACTTACTTTTGAATACAGTCATGTTGCACTGCTTTGTTAGATACTCAAACCAAGATCTACTTTACAGGTCATAAAATCATTCTATGGCAAAAACAAATTTCTGTGCAATACTAATTCAAATCAAGGGACACCCATTACACAATACCTTTCACTAAAAGATTGTATGCAAGAATGACAAAAAGGCAAAAATGATACCTGAAAAGTAAACTATTTTGGTCACTTTTTGGTTTGTTTTAATGCGCCTGTAATTTAGACCAGAGTTTAGTTTAATTTAGTTTAGTTTAGTTTAGTTATTTATTGGATTTATATGCCGCCCTTCTCCCTAAGGACTCAGAGCGGCTCATAACAGTAAAAACATTCAATACTAATACAAAATTTTAAAACTCTATTAACTCTATTAAATAAATTGAATCCAATAAATAGCTTTAAAAGTGGGAGTAACAAATTTAAAATTTACAGTTAAAATTTGAATTGATATTAAAACTAACAGTGGACTCATCCCAGACCGGCTCGTTGAAAGAGTCAAGTCATCAAGACACGGTGAAAGGATTTCCCAAACTTTCCGGATTGGTAGCCCGGAGCAGGTGAAAGAGGGCATGATTTTGTGGGAGGGCGATATTTATGTGCATGAGTGGTGTTGCAAGCACCTGCAATGAGGCTCATGTGAGTGGGGCCATGACTGCCTGTTCTGACCTAGGCTTCCCAAAAGCACAAAGCCAACTCCTAGTCCTGATAAAACCCTTTATTTAGTTGAAAGTGAATACCTCTCCAACAACGTCCCGGCCAACAGTCTTTCAAGAGATTTAACAACTTTCAGACCTGATTTCAGACCTTTATCAGGCTTGGAGAGCTGCCAGGCTCTCTTCTAAACGCCACTCTTCTAAACGCCACTCTGTAGCAGACAATACTTGGCAAAAAACCAGGAACAGATCTTCACCATAATGAATTGAACTAATTGTCTCCTGCAAGCACCCCCCCCCCACTTGCTCCTCTTTATTCCCTATGGGAGGGGCCATTCACTGTCCATCTGTGGCTTTACTCCTGAGTTGACCCTTGATCCTTAGCTGTTCCCTTCTCCTGGCAGCTCTGTGCATGCACACACTGGGAACAGGCTCCAGCTGTTCTTCTGCCCCACTGATGTCTGACTCTGAAGGCAGCTAATAACTGTCAGACAGCCGTGGCCCCATCTCTGCCTGATGCAGAGCATTCATCAGAGTCTTCCCCAGACTCCAGGACTAGCCCATGTTCCTCCCCAACCTCACTGTCCAAAACTGCTGCCAGTTCTGCCTTCCAGATGTTGGACTACATTCCCATATTTCCTAGCCAGAATATTTATGAGACAGAACTTATAAAAGTCATGGTCAAACACATCTGGAAAATACTCAGGCAGCTTCTTAGGCATTAAAAAGGGATTTCCAGTAAATTGACTTATAACATGGAAAGGAATACTTGTCCTATTAAGCTCCTGTTTGATGGCATGGAAGACAGAGCGCTTCCCCAGCCTGATGCTCTTCAAATGAGTCAGATGTTAATTCCCAAGGTCCCAAGCCACGAATTAAAGTCCAAAACAACTGAAAGATACCACGTTGAGAATACTGGGGTGAAAAGTATCCTCCTCCCACCTCCATTTTTCATTGCTATGAAATAAAAATGTTATTTCTTGCTCTGTTAAGAACCAAGACTACTGTATGCTACTTTCTTATGAAGTATTACCAGTTTCATCAATGAGTATAACTGTGGTGTTACTCGATTGTTGAAGTTCACTCACATAAGATTCACATCATAAAAACCAACCCCTGCAAACACTCTATTCAACAATTATCCTATTATATTATAAGTGCAGAAAGATGTAAGAAAAATGTTTATAATAAACATGAGACAATTAAAATTCTAACAAAATGCTGATGCAGGGAAATGCATTCTAGAGATACAGAAACTTCATGCAAGTCTTTAAAAAGCCATTCCAATAGCTACTGGGAATACTCTGTTCCAAGTGGCCAGAAATCTGTGAGGTTGAATTTAGGCTTGGTAGTGAAGAATGAAAACTAAGGAGTTCATGTCTTTTTAGTAAATGGATAGGAGAACACGGAGAAATATAAAGGCAACAACCTATAGGATTTGAAAAAAACATTTGCTACCAGAAAGAAGGGAATGAAACAGTAATTGAATAACAGATATGTAATGCTGCTTTACCACTCTGTAGTGGCCAGTGTAGCATTTTGAAAAGTAATGGTTCCAACAATACATATAGATCAGTTTCCAATGAATTCTAAATTCTCTATTTTAATTCCAAAATGAAGCCCTGTTGCTAAATGATATGGTCCTTATTAATGTAATCAGATAGCTTTTGTGCTGGACATCAACTTTTTTGGGCAGTTGGGCAGCATAAAAATGTAATAAATAAATAAATAAATAAATAAACCGGGTGCCCACAAATAAGTATAAGGGCATTTAGGAACATTACTCCCAGGGCCAAAGAACTGTTTTTTTCTGTTGCTTTGTATCAACATTGTACATATACTGTAATTTCATGACCTGTTGGGTGAATAAGACAAGATCAATAGTATTAACTAGGTAGGACAATTATGAATGTTCTATTGTTGAATGACTTAATCTTCATATATTTCAACTATTTCAGGTAATACAGAGCCCCTGAATTATATTACTTAAATCTTGGACTAATTTCACAATGCAATACCATCCTTGTTTTCCCCAAGTGTAGTGGAAATACTCGGGATGAGGACATGCTACCAGAGGCTGACAGGTATCTCAAGAATCCCAGTTTCATTCCTTTCAAGTGACAATGAACATGCAGAGTTGAGATGAACTGTAATTTTATAAGGTCATCCAAAGCAACTCTAGAATAATCTTTCTTATATAAGGTGTTGTTCAGTGATCACCATCTCTGTACATTGATTCTATGGCCCCTTGGCCACCTAAGAAAACTGGTCATAGATAAGAATTGTGTCTCCTGACCTCAAACTGATGTATGAACAAATTACATGAGAGAAGAGCAATGATTAAAAACCCAGGTCTAAAGTAGTTTATTAAACACCACCCTAGATTAACTTCCAAGTTTTAAAAGCAATGAAACAGAAGACGTATGATTTTTACCATTGTGTGATTTCAACATAAAATGATAAATTTAATAATCAGATGGAACTGTTTTTCTTAAAGTCATTTTAGTGATTAATGAAAAAAGTCAAAAAGGAAGGTAATGATTTTAATAAATGGCAGAAAAATCTAATAGACACAGAAACTATGATAAATGAGCAATCACATCTTATACCCTGCTGTTCTTAATGGGAAATTGGAGGTTTCTTTTCTTTTTTTATAAGACGCATTTTACTTTCATTTATCCCAATGGGAAGGAAGGATTGATGATCTGTCAGTTCATGGGCCAATTTTTTGCCTCTCATTTGAAAGAGTATATCAAGAAATGAGAAGGCTTTGGAGGAGGATATAAGAGAACAGATGCCTGCAATAGGTTAATTTGCTCATTTACAAGAGGTAGAAGTCATGGTTATCAAATAGGTGATTAAACAAAATAGCAAATTTTAGTTCTAAATCATATTGTTCATTCAAGTGAAAATCATAAAAATCAAAGCTGTCTCAAGAACCCAAGGAAGCTAAGTCCTCTTTTCTCCTTGTCCTTTAAGATAGGACATTTTGAAATCCAAAATACATTTAAAATTGGCAAATCTATGTAGATTTGAATTTTAGTCTTCAAGAGTCACTTCTTATAGTGGTCAATTTAATATAAAGATGCTGTACAATTTTTTAGAGAACTATGGAAAGAGGCTTTGGAATTTAGTAAACATAGCTCTATAGCTAAAATGGCTGGTATTGCACCCTAATAATAATTGGGAGAAAAGTTATCAGCCTTAGCATAATTTCCATTTGTGGGTTTCATTTTCCACTGAAGCGAGCATAACAGTGATCAGACTTGCCCTGTTCTGCTTAATTTACAAACTATAAACATAACACTAAGCATTTTCTTTGTTCTACAAATTACAAGGCACTGGTTACTTGATATCACTGCAGTAGGTTTGTTCCAGACTATTGCTGCTTACTGTGAGCACAATGGGCGTTGTAATAATAGAAGCCAAGTCCTGCCATTTTAGAGTTATTTAATCTAGTCAGCACAATATGATGTGTAATATAATCCATCTTTTAGTTCTTTAAGAGGACTTTTGAAAGATGTAAGATCAAGTTCAGATTTAATTTGCATCAACACAAGGATCAGATCTAAAATATCTATGGTTAAACTTAATTGTGTGAAAGTGGAGAAAAAAGAGTTTTTGTACCTTTTAGTGTTCCTGTTTGGATGAGTGAAGAAAATAAACAGAATGAAGCAAAAGACCACTGACTCCAGTTTTCATATAAATATAACCTCTGTTACTGAACAGAGAATACAGATTAATCGGTGTTTTCAAAGAGGCGAACAATCTGCATTAATCATTTTTCTTTATAAAACTATGTTGCCAACTATTTTCACTGTTTTATTTTTAACATTATTCTTCAATAACAAGTTTATTTTACTGTAAGTTTATATTGTCTAAAGCTTTCCCAAAGAATAGGGATATTTACCACACTCAAATATGTTTGGCTTTACTTGGTTTTAGTGATATTAAATAATGCATTCCTTTGGAAAAACTATTTAATTTCAATTTGGGTCTTTGAAAAGTCCTAATTATATGATACCAAATATCACATTTCTTCCAAAATGGCTATGTTTGCATAACAAGTTTAGCTTGGTTATTGAATTAACCCAATTCCTAGGCTTGTATAATATACTGGATCTTAATGAATCAAGCTGGATTCACTTAACATTCCAAGCAAAAGGAACCAAGGAAAAAGAAGAAAAAGAACTAAGGTTTAGCATATAGTACAAATGCAACTGCTAGCATTCAATTAACCTTTGATTTAGCTGGTTAAGGATGTCGTGTGAATGAAACATTACCAACTGTACTGATTTAGCTTCTTGGGAAAGGCAGAGCCAATGTTAGCTTTTCTTGTTGTGGCCTCCCCAAATATGGTAGAGAAACAGAAAAATACAGGGAGGCCTTTGATGGCAATGAAGGGATGGGCCAGGGGCTTCCTGAAGCTCCGGAGACCAGTGACTCCCTATTTGCCTTCTGACACCCTTTCTTTGAAATGTATGCACTGCTTGACGGCTATGCAACCTTGTTCTCTGCATCACATTCTCTTTGCAGCCCTTGGCACATTTTCTTACCAGTTTCTGAGTCAATCCAGGTGGAGCCCATTCATATGTAACAGTGTCAAAAGTTGGATCTTTCCGAGATACTATAGGATTAGTGATAATCATGCGGTTCCTTTTATAGATGCGGATTCCATCGCCTCCTTTTACCCGAGCAGTGAGTGACGAATATTTTGAATCAGCAAGCAAGCGGCCAATTTTCCGATCATCTTCTGCATCAGAGCTCAGGCTGTGATCTTCCTGGCTGCATTTGCATGACTTGCATATTTTCCTGTGAGAGACAAATGAGGTCATATTTTGATATAAGCTTGGGCCCTCATAGGTATGTGCTCTTTGGGTGGCTCAAGGGTGAACATTAGAATAAACAGCCAAGGTTATAAATCAAAATGGATTATGACATAGAACAAAAGATCTTTTTGCTCAAATGCTATCCAGAGAGAAAAATCTGTAACGAGGATTAACAGAATTTGCAATGGTGTAGAACATAAGACTATAAAAAACCACACTGTCAAAACCCTGGAGGAAAAGCCTTCAATGACCGAAGCTCTAAAATTTACATAATGGAAAACATTCAAGTGATTAAACTTCAATATCTGTATTAATCACTCCAATCACACAGGCAATATGGAAATGCTGAATTTTGTAGCAGGCTAATTGAATAAACAAAATGGGGAAGTTTCTTGTTCTGCTTTCAATTATAAAAACAGATTGGTATAAATGGGCCCTTTTTGCAGTCCTAATGCCTACACCAGAGCACACCAGCTGGGGAATTCTGGGAGTTGAAGTCCACACATCTTAAAATTGCTAAGGTTGATAAACATTGGCCTACAGAGAAGCCTATGCTTTCAGCTAACATTGATAAAGACAAATGGAGCTTAAATGGAGTGTCCACATAGTGAACATTCCATAATGTTTTCCATTATGTAAATTCAATATATGAATACATAAGAATATATTTGTTCCAACTGGATTTGCCAAACCTCAATCCAGAATGAGTGCTAGTATTACAAAAGAAGTGCAAGGACTTTTTTTTATTTCTGTTCTCCTGTGCCCTTCCAAATATATCGAGTCGGGGTGATTACATTTCACTTATGAGGTAAAAATAGAACACAGAGATTTTTGGGAAAACACTGTTGAGCACCAATAAATCAATTCAGTGTCATTTCACGAATTCCATTGTACAAATCAGTTCCTCAACCTAAATGGAAATGTGAGAAATAACAAAGGGATAAAATTATATTCATCATAAACCAACAGGATATGTATTTTTGTTTTCTGCAGCTGCCATAGTAAGGCACTATTCCTAGTCCCTAAAATGGGCTGCAAAGGATTGCCCCAGTAGTAGGTTAAGGCTACTTTGGGATTTGTTTTGGCTTTGAAGAATACCTGGTAAAAATGTATTCACTCAAGTTGTCAGAGTTTATATTTTTCAACTATATGAGCAACATTTCCAAATCCTAACAGGTTAATGTCAAATCCTAAATAAAGCCAAAAAAAAGGGCTTGATGCTGATTTATGTTCTAAAATAGGGAACGTCAGTCTGGGCCACAGTTAAAAATTTGGAGGCAAAACACAGTAGTTCAGCACTGATTTTTTTTTCATTGAAATAAAATATATACACTGAGCCTCATCTAGGTTCATCGCACATTATTTCATTAACCACCCACCCCCAAACTAAATTTCATCTTTGCATTTTACTGCCACACCCTCTGCAGTTCTCAGAAATCAGTTTGCTGTATCAAGGTTGCCTGTATCAAAGCTCAAACTTTAAAGAAAATGTCCTGGTAAGAAATAGATATACAGCCAAACAATATAGAATATTGAGCAGTGTGGAAAATAGTGTATGATGCAACAAATGGGATGCCTACCTAGGAATGAGAAAAACAAAAAGCATAAATTAAAACATAAGCCACATTTAACTTATATAGGCCAAGCCCCAACTCTTGAATTCTTCATTTTTTTTACTTCCTGAATAATTAAATCTGCTGCTTTCAACCTGAATTTTTAGTGTCAGTGATGGCTAATGCTTCATAAAGAAGCAATGTGATGTCTATGCTTCTAAAAGAATCAAGCTTTCATTCATTAATACTTTATCCCAACTTCAGATTACATGAACAATTAGAACTGCAGAGAAAACAATTGATACCAACCTACCTTCCACTGAAGACCTGAGTCAAAAAGAGAGCTGAGAAAATATCTACAGACCCCTTACATCCTTGAGATAAATGGTTTCAACTTCTACCCACAAAACGCCGCAATAGGGCACTTACGCATCAGAACAACTAGATACAAAGACAGTTTTCCCCCCAATTCCATCATTCTGCTAAACAACTAATTCCCATAACACTGTCTCATCCTAGTACCTACCTTCAATTTTTTTTTACTACCATTTCTGTGGGTGTGGCTTGGTGGGCATGGCTATGCAGTTGGCCAATCAGAGGTGGTATTTGCTGTGGTCGGCCAATCAGAGGTGGCATTAGCCACCTCGAATTCCCCTTGACCGGGGAAGAGAGGCGGGGTATAAATCTAAAACTTAAACTCTGAACCAATTAAAATTATTGCTACCAGTTCTCCCGAACCTGTCGGAACTGGTTGAATACCACTTGCCTCCAAAGCTTGTGAATGCTCCAACACTGGAAGTTTTTAAGAAGAATTTGGATAATCATTTGTCTGAAGTGGTGTAGGGTTTCCTCCCTAATCAGGATTGGACTAGAAGACCTCTAAGGTCCCTTCCAACTCCTATTCTACATGGATGTCTCAACTTAACAACCATCATGACTTACCAATTCGTCTCCATTACAGTTATAAGTCAAATATTATAATACTTTAGTCCAACTTTAGTATTATAATACTATCTAGATCCCTTGCAGTCTGGTTTCAGGTCCGGGTACAGCACTGAGATGGCTCTGATCGCACTAGTGGATGATCTCTGGCGGGCCCGGGATAGAGGATCTTCCTCCGTCCTGGTGCTTCTTGACCTCTCAGCAGCCTTCGATACCATTGATCATGGTATCCTTCTGGCTCGGCTCAGGGGGTTGGGAGTGGGAGGCACCGTGTTACGGTGGTT
>JANHGC010001977.1:119665-130514 GCA_027560395.1 Boaedon fuliginosus
TCTATCTATCTATCTATCTATCTATCTATCTATCTATCTATCTATCTATCTATCTATCTACTTACCTACCTACCTACTTACCTACCTACTTACCTACCTACTTACCTCACTACCTACCTGTTATCCATTTAGTCATGTCCAAGTCTTAGCAATTTTATGGGCCAAGTCTTTCGACCTTGCACTCCTTGAATTTCCCTATGCTCTGGCTGATGTCAGCTGTGACGATGTCCTGCGTGTTCTTTGGTGGTCCGGATTCCTTTAACCGCTACCTCTTCCCAACAAAAGTTGCTTTCTCCAGTGAATTCCCCTGCATGACATGGCCAAAATAAGTGAGACACAATTTTGTCCTTCCAGTGACATGGCTGGGGTAATGCACTCCAGTGCTTACTTATTGGTCCCCTTTGCTGTCCAAGGAATCTGCCTCTATCACATAGAAATAAAAACAGTTAAAAACATCATTTAAAGAAAAGCCATGGTGGCGCAGTGGTTAGAATGTAGTACTGTAGGCTACTTCTTCTGACTGCCGGCTGCCAGCAGTTCGATTCTCATTGGCTCAAGTTTGACTCAGCCTTCCATCCATCCGAGGTCGGTAAAATGGGGACCAAGATTGTTGAGGGCAATATGCTGACTCTGTAAACTGCTTAGAGAGGGCTGTAAAGCACTATGAAGCAGTATATAAGTCTAAGTGCTATTACTATTAAATAAGATAAAATATTTAAAAAGCTGTATGGCAGGAACACATTCAAGAGAGTATGAATTAACTATCCTAAAGCCATCTAGTAAGCTCTCCTCCAGGAGTGTCAAACTCTGTTTCATTGAGGATCACATCAGGGTTGTGTTTGACCTCAGGGTGCCAGGGTGGGTGTGGCCAACTCGATGTCATTCATGATATCAAATGCCATTTTTGCTAGTAGTTTCTTTTGCTAGCACTCTGGCAGCAAAAACAGAGCTCGGGTGGGCCTCTCCTGAGCTCCATTTTCACTGGCAGAGGCACCGGGGGCTGGTCCTTTGTTGTTTCCAGGGCAGCCCCACAGGCCAAGTCTAAGCACTCCACAAACCTTGAGTTTGACACCCTACTCTACTCCATCAAGGATTCTTCAAACCAGTTACCGAACCATGTTTTAAGGATCTTCTGGAAGGCCAATAGAAATGTTGCCAACCTTATTGCATTAGAGTCTATATTGGCAGAATTCAAACATGTAAAGCTTTTCAGATTATTGATTTGAACATTACAAAGGAAGAACTGGAAAAAGATCTGATTTTGAAATCATTAGTTTTTATTGTTGTGATGTAAAATGGAAGTTCAGAGGAGACTGTAGATATTTATATTAACTTCCATTGAGTGATGTTTTAATGTTGTAACCAAGACCACAAATTGACTTGTTTCTTTTTGTTTAAATAAACAATTCCCAATCCCAATTATCTCTGATGGAAAAAAGAAGTCAAAACACATTTTTGTAAGAATTGTAAAGGTGGGACACAATCCAGGATAACAAATTTATTTTCCTAATCTCTAGCCTATGTATTAATGTTTTTAAGGAAAACCTTAACTCAAACCCACTATTTTCTCTATTTAATACATGGTTTGGTCGTTCTCAAATTTCTTTCACATGTTGATGAGAAAAACATAAGAGACGAATTTTGGGCCTGGCTCTTTTTTCTCTCTCTTCCATTTGTTTGAATAGCTTCATAAAAGGTGGCATTTTGTTCTTCATCCTGTTTTAAATAAGTTTCTAGGAAACAGTCCAAGAGATATAGATTCTAATGAAGTATATACAACATTGTCTTATCCAGTTTTGTGGAAATGATTTTTATTTTATCTGATCTTGAAGCAACCTAGCAAGGCATGGGATATTTTGGCAGGGTTCAGTTAGACCTGGGGAAGGGCTAGCCAGACAATCCAGAAAGTTGTGAAAATGGGATGCAGTAATATTGGCTGCCCCAGAAAAGAGGATTGTGGTGGCAGTAGCAGAGTTTCCCTCCATTCATAAATTTACAATAATTATAGATCGGTTGTATGAGGGATCCTTGATGCTCTCCACGTTTGGTTGTTTTCTTGCGGACATTTCATTACCCAAACTAGCTAACACCATCAGTATTACTATTCTTCTCTACTGACAAGGAGTTTTGAAGAGTAGCAACAGCACAGCTGTGAGTGATCTCAGAGGCCATTTCAGTTTCGTGTTTAAACCTTAGCTTTGAGACAGAATCAGCTTTAATCACTATGATAGCAAATCTAATTTGGAGCAAGGGATGACTACATGTGGTATCTCAAAAACAACAACAACATAGCTTTGGAAGGAATTTTAGAAGTCATCTAGGCCAACTCACTGCTTAATGAAGGATTCACTAAATTATTTTATTAAATTTGTAGGGTGCCCAATCCCGTAGGACTCTGGGTGGCTCACATCAAGAATAAAAACAATGCATAACAATATATAAAACAATTAAAACCGCCTCGAGTTCCCCAGATGCCGCTTCGAGTTCCCCAGATGGGTGAAGAGAGGTGGGATATAAATCGAATAAATAATAATAAAACCCCCGATTAAAATTACTAAAATTTTCTAAAAAATTTTGGTGGGTCAATCTAAACTGGCCCCCCGGAAGAGCCAGGTCTTTAGTGCTTGATGGAAGGTTCGTAGGTCCGGGACACTCCAGAGCTCTGGTGGGAGATTGTTCCAGAGGGCCAGGTCTGCTGCAGAGAAGGCCCTCCTCTGTGGAATTGCCAGCCGACACTGCCTGGCCGATGGTATCCAAGGAGGCCAAATCATTTTTGACAGGTGACCTCTGTTTAAAAATCTCAGTGAAGGGAAATGTATTATTTCATGTGACAGTGTATTCCATTGACAGACAGCTAATATAAACAGAAAGTTCTTCCTGACATTTGCTTATAGTTTCAGTCCAACAGTTCTAATCTTCCTCTGGGACAATAGAATATAATCCCAGTCCTTCTTCTTTGTAATAACCCTTTAGATAATTATAATTGAAGGATTCTATCACATTTCCTCTCAGTTGTGTTAATCTCTACCTAAACTCTCCTTAAGTACTTGTAATCTCTATCTAAACATTTTGAACAAACAATTCTTTCTGAGCTTAAGAAGAAAGAGATGAATCTATAAGGATTACACCAACTGAAATATTTCCAAACATGTGGTCAATATATCCAAACATTCATTAGAGATTTTCTCATTTTCCCAGCAAAATGACAGGTCTTTTCACTGATAACAAAGATAAGTGCAGATGGCAATTTATAAAATAATCTCCTGGGATTGCCTCATTCTGGGAATGAACTAAAAGATCTGTACTTGGTCAGTATAATATGAACAATAATGCTAATGCTAATATCTCCAGTGCTATTCAATACTGGAATGTGTTTCATAAGATTTAATCCTCTCCTGACTATTAGATACTGAGTTTTAAGTGTCTTTATGTTCCTCAGGATAGGAGGCATTTTTGCTTGCTTAGCCTTGTTCCTATAATCCAGTGGCATCAAACTCACTTTGACACAGTGGCATCACATGACGTATCGGGACTTCCCCCCCCCTTCACTAAATCAGATAGGGGAGTGGCCAGCTTGTGACACATCCAGCCCATAGGCCGTGAGTTTGACACCCCTGCTATAACCTGATTGATGGGGAAAAGACGATAGTGACAGCAAAAACCAGCTCAAATTCTCATTGCGTGAGGCAAACCAATGTAGAGTTTTACGAGCTATGTAAGCCTTTATGTGCTTGTTAGAAAATATGGAGGAATTGCTCACAATGCACTGATGGAACCAGTAGCTGAATGACCATGATTAGGATCAGTGCCAAGAACAGTAGCACGTTGACTGAAGATAGTTACATTGAAGTCGAACATTGGTGAAGACTACAGTTCTGAAGATGCAATTCCTGGAATCTAGGAATCAGATAACAGCATTCTACATGTGTTGTGAATAAGTGCGCAACTTGGAGATATTGATAAGACTCATTACTATAAGTGACCTTTGGAGGTTAGAATAGAATAAGAGTTGGAAGGGACCCTGGAATCTTCCAGTCCAACACCCTGCTCAAGCAGGATAC
Source organism: Boaedon fuliginosus (assembly GCA_027560395.1). NCBI lineage: Eukaryota > Metazoa > Chordata > Lepidosauria > Squamata > Lamprophiidae > Boaedon > Boaedon fuliginosus. The sequence goes on from JANHGC010001977.1 coordinate 123,727, forward strand.
CCTATATCTTTTCAGACAAACGATTATCCAGTCTCTTTTTGAAACCCTTCAATGATGGAGCGCCGACAACTTCTGAAAGCAAGTTATCCCATTAATCAATTCTCACCATTAGGAAATTTCTCCTTAGTTCTAGGTTGCTTCTATCCTTAGTTGGTTTCCAACTATTGTTTCTTCACTTGGCTGTTGGTGCTTTGGAAGATAATTTATTTATTTATTTATTTGATTTATACCCCTCTCTCTTTCCCGGGGAAAGAGGCAGATTTAAACTCGAAGTTTGACACGCTTGTCTTAGTAGGACTCTCAAGTATTGAAACTGTGCTATCAAGTTCCGATATTGGAAGGGCTTCTAAGAGTTGAGGGGATCAAATTATTTTCCAAAACAAGTTACAGTAATTATTTTAAATGGGGATTGCCTTTCCAGAGTGATCTATGTATTAGAAACCTAGACGCTAATAACTATAAGATGATTTGAACACGGCTGCTCTACAGAGTAACTCAGATATTATAGCTATCAAAAGATGAAGCATTTGGATTGTTGAGTGATCAACACCTACACATACAATACCTATGTTGGAATGTCTAATTAGCGACTGACCCATGTTCAAGATATTGTGGTTGATTTATGAAACTATAAAAAGCATGGGACAAATTGTCTGAGAAAATGTAATTTTTTTTCTATACAGATCTACTGAGTCTTTGTGATCTGTGGAAAGGACCAGCTTACTTCTCATGTCAGGAGCTTCTAATTTCCCCACAAAAGTGGACACTTTCAATGGGATGATTTTGTTTGAGATTACTGTACGAATTCCTACTGTGGATCATTGCCACCAAGAATTAAAGAGTCGATCATTTATTAATTTTCTGGCTGTTATATAGCCAGCTACCTCCAAAATGCTCTTTCCTTAAAAAAAAGTTTGATATTGTTATTTTTTTAAAGATATTTTTTAAAACAATTATATTTGTATAGAGTTGGCAGTTTTATTGTAAGCAATTTAACAATGGGGAAAGCACTAAATCAATGTTTTAATAAATAAGCTATGATCATAAACACACAGTGAAGTACATTTTGTACAACCCATTGTGATCTGTTTCCAAGAAACATGCAATGGATTGTGCTAAGTGTCTCATTAAAATTAGAAGACTTCAGTTTTGAGTAAACACAATTAAACTGCAATTTCCTACTGTGTACCGTCTTGGTTGTGGTTTCCTTATTGGTTTGAAGGACAGATCCAGAAGACCTTTCACTTATGAGTGTGAAGCACTTTTTAAAATAACTTATGCAGTCCTACTCTCTAATCACTGAAAGAGTCAATTTAGGGTCCAGTGCTAAAAAATATTTGTCCATCCATCCACTTATTCATTTTTTTAAATGATTTCTAGGTCATTTCTGGGTCTGAACAATTTAGAGGAAACATAATGCAATTTAAAAAGGGAGGACAAAAATTATAACAAAGGGCAACAAGCTTGCTCAATTTCAAACATACTGTACATTTTAAGAAAATTAAATGGTGTTTGCTGGAAAGACTGAGTACTTAGATTTGATAATAATACATTTAATAAATCAGTTAAATATTTGTAACCCAATTACAAGCAAACTGGCTCTCAAATTTGTAAAATGGGGAAGTAATACTTTGAAAATAAAATTGCATGTGAATTATAGTGATGTGAAATAAACTTTATTCTTTCATGTAAGAGACTGTCATGAATCACCACATGATGACCACTTCAAATAACCAAGCTATCATGTGCTTTCTACACTCAGTGTAGTCTCCTCTGTGTTTCCAGATATGGTCATTTGTATGATTCAGAGCAATATGTTTCAAATATTTGAGCTTGCTTGGATTATATTGCTAATCCCTTTGAGTTGTACTCATTCAGCATGTCGTCACAACTAACTTGAACTCAATGATTTATTTTTATGACATGTATTTGTACATGATTGTTGTGTTCTACAGTTTCCAAAAATGAATAAAATTCTGAGCTGGGATCTTTATAAGTACACTTTACGAAAGGCTGTAGTGGCATTTAGGTAGTCGTGTCTTTTTGGGAGTAAAATTTAGACTATAAAAATGAGTAACTTCATAATTTCAAACATAGGAAAACTGTAGGATGACTTCTGGTTTTTATTCCCCCCCCCTGCAATCAACTTTGCAAAAGCATAATGCCCTCTTTTTTTTTTTTTTTTTTGCCTTTTGTTAAATTTAACTCCTCCCTCAGAAATAAGATTAAAATCAGACCTAGGAAAGAACAGTGAAATGAAGACCAACGTTATATTTTTAGGACTATCATATTTTGGCTGCAAAAAGCTGCCTATGTGAACAAAGCAATACAGCTTTCTGTGTCTGTCTGCTGCCATCTGGGAATGGCCTGCATTTTTGCAATCCAGATCTGATAGCCATAATATTGTCAAACTGTACAGAAGTTGAACAGCAAAAAGCAAAGCAGTGACAGCATCAAGTCAAAAATTAACATAAAAATTTAAACTGGAAATTCTGAAGTCATTAACCTAGAAGAAATTCTAATATTCAATTTGAGTCAGGGTAGAATTCCAAAACATGTTTTTTTTTTCTGCTGACCTCTGATTAATGCATTTATACCACATGTGATTCTACTTACATATTATTCAGGATTCTATCTAGATCTATTTCTGCACCAGACATATTTTGCAATGTTCCTGGGGAAGTCTGATGAAGGGCGAAAGAGCCTTAATTTTTGGAAAATCAGAGAGATCACTTCCTGTATATTTTCCCAATCCACTGTTCTTTGTGAGTATTCGTGAATCAGTAAAGCATTTTTAAGTTTGCTATGACAATGAAAGATTGGTAAATCAGTAGTAAAAGCTTGGAATTAGAGTCATCATAACTAAACAGAATTCCTTTCTTACAATGACAAAATCCTTAGGAAAAAAAAATCCTAGACTTCATGTCTCTTTCATGTCCTTTTATAGTTCTTTGCAATGAATTGCTGAAGTAAAAGATGCAGGACATTGCTCAATGCCATTCAGATATCTGAGTCTGTTTCACAGAAAATGAGCCTGTAGAAAGTTAGGCAGGTCACATCCTAGTAATTCCATGGCTCTTGAGTCACTGGAGTGGCTAGAAGAAACTTCTTTATGATTTGAGATGTTTTACAAATTTGATAATCCCTGGATAGAATTTATAGAAATTCAGTCCCAGCACATGGATGACAAGGGTCAAACTTGGATAAGAAGAATTATTATGTCAAGTAACATACCCACAGCAAAGAAAACTCTGAGGCAGGTAGATTCCTCAAAGAATAGTTTTACTGGATATGCCATATTGGCACAAGCTGGTTTCACCTAATTAAAAGTAAACGTTTTTCACTTTCTCAAAACCATCAGTCACATGGTCCAATCAGGATACAGTCTAGTTGCTAGGTGACTTCAGTTCCCTCCTTTTCCCCTCAGGGCCACTGGATGTTACTGAGTCACTGAGTGAAAATGTGTCTTATAATTTGGTCAAAAATGGTGTATGTGAAGGCTGTGATAATTCCTTTAACATCTTTCCATATTTGGTTACCTCACACCTTGAATGTAAGGGAAGTGGAATGTTATGTCTAAGACAATTCTTATTCAACAAAAATCATTACGCAATATAAAGTTGAAGATTTATGGGTGGATGCCTCTTTCTTGTTAATAACGTCTTGTGCAACAATGAGCTAGTAAATATTAGGGATGTCTAAGATTGAAAGCATCGGGTAGTATTATTTTATTTATTTATTTATTTTTATTTTATTAGATTTATACCCCGCCTCTCTTCACCCCAAAGGGGAACTCGAGGCGGCAACAGTTACAATAAAAATACAGTCCTATACGTCAATAAATCCAAAACCCATTCATACACCAATCACACTAGCAAATCATCTCCAGGGGGAGGTATAGGGGGTCAGGTTCACGCTTGAAGACTTGAACATTACAGAATCTATCTCCAATATGTCTACATAATTATAAGTCTTAGAATTTATGCATTTCCTTGTTTTTTTTCTGTTCTTTCTTTCTTATAGACACCAATTAACCCTTAAACCCAATATACCATAGCCCTGCCCACCAAGACACAGCTTCTATTATATTTACAAATACAGCCATATTTTTCTATGTGAATGGAATATTCGTGTATGCCTGATAGTATTGCTGACTTGAGCAACCGCTGCTTGTGTGTCTATTTCAGGGTAAATTCCAAAGATGCTTTTTCAAGAGGCAATAGAAGATTCCCCACCATCCAGTCAGAGCTGAAGAAGCTTCTTGGATGAGATGCTAAACATCTTCAAAGAAAAATCAGAAAGCCCAATTTCCTGTTGACAAAGCATCTTTGGGACAACCATGACATGGATGACTGAGAATCTCCATAGGCATTCAGGGGTAAATGCTACTTCTGCCAGAGTTGAACTTCTAGTTATATCTGTTGCATATTTTTCTTTCTGTATCTCCGTTCTTTTCCATTGGTATCACATCAGGAGCAATCTCTACAATATAAGAAAAAGGTCCAGTTCTTTCTCTCATGTTTCTACTTATTCACCTGCTCTCCCTAATGCAGTCTTTTGCTAGTAGTTTGTCCAATAAAGAAGTATTACAACCTGAGAAGACTGATCAACATGTTTCAGCTATCTGCTCTGAAATTAAGTTTGGAAAGGTTGAAACTCATTTCAATGTGTTAAAATTGTTGGTGTATTCCTGGCCATCAAACAAAACTTTATATTTTCCAATTGCATACTTCAAGTTTAATGAAAAGAAGGACTGGGGTGACATGATATCAATGTTCCAATATTTAAGGGGCTGCCACAAAGAAGAGTGGGAGGGTCAACCTATTCTCCAAAGCACCTGAAGGCAGAACAAGAAATAATGGATGGAAACTAATCACAGAGAAGACCAACCTAGAAACATTTCCTGACAGTTAGAACAATTAATGAGTGAAATAGCTTGGCTTCAGTAGTTGTGGATGCTCAATCACTGGAGGTTTTTAAGAAGAGATTGAACAACTTGTCTGAAATGCTATAGAACCTCCTGATTGAGCAGGGGTTGAACTGGAAGACCTCCAATGTCTATTCCAACTCTTATTTTGTTAATAGGTAGGGCCTTGAACGCTCTAGCTCTCTGCTTGGATGACATGCTGACTCAAAGTCTTTATATAATATGACTGCTCCAATGGCAATAACTTTTATCAAGCACAAGTTGTTTACTATAACTCTGGCAGTCTTAGTTTGGCATCTCCCAAGTGCTGCTGAAATTTATGGAATGGTACTATGGAAATGCAGAGCCAGTCTGGTATATTAGTTAAGGCACCAGGCTGGAAACTGGGAAAGTGGGAGTTCTGGTCCTGCCTTGGGGATGAAATCAGCTGCGTGACTTTTGTCCACTTACTTTCTCTCAGCCCTATAAAAGGGGCAAAGGGAAACCACTTCTGAAAAAAAAAAAAGCTTTGTCAAGAAAATAGGGCCTTATCCAGGCAATTTCCAAGAATTGGACATGATTGAATAGAAAAAAAAATGGATACAGCAGAGCTAGTCTCCAATTATACTGGTATGGTTTTGCCATTTTCTTTTGATAAGAGTCAGACTGCTGATCTCATTTCCCTTCTTATATTACAGATTTCCTGGTAAATAATCCTATGCTCATTACCCCACTTGTCCTTTTCCTAAAGAGTAAAGAGAAGATACCTGAATCAGGAGTAAGTATCTTTCAGTTGCTAGATTTATTGAAAATTATAGAAGAATTAAGGCATATGAATCTGCAAGAATGACAGCAAATACTGGCAGCCCAAGGTAAATGGAGGATGATATAATATCACAGGTATGCTTAATTAACCAATTACAGTAAGAATCCAATATTTCTGCACAAATTCGATTGATATATCAGGACCTGATTTTCCTGTCCAGAACATAATGCGTCCATAATTTTACTTAGTTTATAATTGTTCATATTGCAAATATGTTATAGTTGAACTGTTAACATAATTGATAGAATAAAATCATCTTATATTATCTTGAACACTCACAATCTGAGTTTGCTTTAGCTGACAGTAAGTATTCTTTTAATTAATTTAATTTCTAAATGCCACACTTACAGTAAACTGTTGTTTGTTCATGATAAATATTAATCACCAACTTCTATGAAAAGTGAATTTGTTGATAATGTAACCAAGTCTGGCATTACCTAAAGTTCAATTTGCTTCTTCACAAACATAAGAATAAATGGTGATTACATGCTACAGTATTTCAGAAGATAAATACTCTAAGGTCTTGCAGTAAATCTTTCTCATTTAATTGTTAGATCAGGAAAACAATTACAGGTTTACACAAAAGTGGCTTCCTTCACACAGCTTGTTAACAAAATAATTTTTGTTAAGATTAAAATATGCCTCGCTGGGCATGAAACTTATACTCTGTTTATCTTTGGGATTGGAGAAAGCTGTGTCTGCATTCTTATTTTTGAATGCAGAAAAGTAGGAAAAATATTTTTTTTGCAGGGAGACAGAATTAAAACTACATCCAAGTGCCATTCAATAAAATCACCAATTGCAAGAAAAGCAATGTTTACAGCAAGAGCATTGACAGACCTGATCAGGTGGGAATTATAAACTTGTTAACCTATTTCACACCATTTGTTACTACTTTTTCTTACTTATTTATTTATTTTTATTTATTACATTTTTATGCCGCCCAATTCTGGAAGGATTCTGCGTGGCTTACACCATTGATAGCAATAGCACTCAGATTTTATATACTGCTTATCAGAGCTTTACAAGACTCCCCAAGCAGTTACAGAGTCAGCT
>JANHGC010001977.1:157991-169826 GCA_027560395.1 Boaedon fuliginosus
CAACCCAAAGCAAAACAGCAAAAACTTCATTGGCCAATTTAAATTCCAATCCAAACACAGCCAGACCTCCATCCAATTAGAACACAGCACAACCGGCAGTTAAGGAAAGAATGCAGCCGTCCATATTCATAGCACGTGTAACAATCACATTAACCTTTAATAATCCTCCTCCCTCTTCTGCTCTAAAGTAACAGCTATATTAATTAGTCACTAAATGATTAAATCAAAATGCAGCCATTCATTTTGCCCCCCAGGCCATTCTGAAGGTCTATCTGACACCATGTCATACCTTTTGAAAGACACCCAGAGAGAGGTGCTGTTCTCTCAGGGATCTAACTACCTGGCAGGAGCAAAGCTGAGAGGAGAAATAAACATTTTCATGAGGAAACCTAACAAACCTGGTTTCTCCCTTCTCTTTTATGGCTTGTGATTGATGAGATAATTCCCCCTTTGGTTTGCTGAGGTTAAATTTGGTGATATAACATCTTCTGCAGTAATGCAACCCTAACAAATGGCTATGTAGCCTTTTCTTGAACAGATCTCTCTGGCATTTTCTTTCTATCAAATTTTGACTGTTATTCCATGCCCTACACTCTAGGACTCAAAGCATTTTTTTGTCAGAAAACATTTCCCCCACGATTGGAAATCCCAGCCTAGCTGTCTAGCAAGATACCAATACCTCATTCACTGCAGCCTTTTACTATAGAAATATCTAAAAGCTTACAGCTTCCTTATTATTTGTCATTGGCCATTGGCCATCTTGTTGGGTCTAATGGAAATTGTAATTCCGAAAATTGGAAAAAAAGTGAAAAGGCAACTTAGAGATAGAGGTAGAGAAACTATAAAGCAAAAGGAGTGGGAGAGATTGTTGATGTTACATCCTTTATAAAAAAAATGCAAAGACAACCTCTTTTGTTTTTATTTAAATGAGATTTTACCTAAGGCTACATGCTTTTGTGTTTTTCAAAAGTGAGCCAGTATCAGCTGACTCTAACTGAGAGTTTCAACTGTTGAACACCATTAAACCTCCAAAGACCTGGAATAATTGAAAGAAGGACATTTGTTTCAACCTATCTCTATTTCACAAGGGGAGGGTGCCATTTCTGACCATATCAATGACTCTTTCCAGCCTCTTATGCTTTGCCCTCTATAAAGCTGTCATTTTTGTTGCAGAATGAAGGAATGCAGCTAATACAAAGGCATCAGCATTACTCCTGTTTTTAACAGACACAATAGAAATGTGCAGCATTATATATTTTTCTTCTCTGTTTTGTATTTTTTAAATGTATTCCAGCCTGATTTATCTATAATGAGCTTGCTAGATAGAGAAGAGAATAAAATTCAAAAATAGCTGCATGGTTTAAAAATAAGGAAGGAGAAAATAACAAAAAGCTGACTCTGTCTGTCTAACTGATTGACTGAGACATAATGCTGCATCTAGATGAGGAAAAAAGTTTGACGTGACACAGATTTTTCATGCCTCAATTCTATTCCACCAGGTTGTTATGAAGGTCTGACTAGACTCTTCCAAGATCACACATATCATCAAATTCTGGTAATGGGTCTAAGCCTCTGCTCTCCATAATTAGCACCAGGCCTTTTGAACCACTGTCTCATAGTGAACATTTATCTTGTCCTTCACATAAGGTTTTCAGAATCAGGGTTAACTAAATGTTTCAAAAGGGCAGGTCATCACTGAAGAGATATGCCTTTTGGGTCCCTTAAAGTGACATTGTTCCAATGACGGGATCTGTTGGAGTATATGGCAGATACACCTGGGCACAGACAGTCCTGCAAATAATCTGGTCTTAGGCCATGCAGAACTTTATGGGTGATTACTAGCACCTTGAATTGAAGTCTAAAGCTATTGGATGCCAGCATAGATAACAGAATAGAGGTATTATGCAAGATAATTCCCATAACTATCTGCAGCACTGTATTCAAAACCAATTGAAACTTCTAGATGGTTTCAAGGGCAACATACGGCAACTAAGGTATGAGTCCCTGTCTAGGAATGGGAACAATGGGCACAGAAGAGGAAATTTTGCAAAGCTCCCTCCCCACTGGCCACAGCAAATCTGAGTCAAGGAGGAACCCCCAATCAAACACTGATTGTAAGCTGGGTACCATAACCTTGTCCAGAATCACTGAACAACTCTCCTGGAAGAAAGAAACATCATAAAGTAATCCTGCCTACAGTGTGCCCTCACATTAGTAGTATTATTAGCTACTGTATCTCAAAATTAGAAGCACTTTTATGCTGATGGAGAATAATCTGTACTTCCTGAACCTGCTTCTGAAGTCTCACATGATTTTTATGACTAACAACAATAACTGGAATGACACTAGATAATTCCAGTCATTAGGGGAACAAAACCATTTAAAGTGGCTAATGAGATAAATACAAATAAAATTTAAAATATCGCCATCATTTAAAGCTACCGAATAAACCAAGATTAATTAAAATGCATAAAATGTACAACATATGTCTGGCATGTATGTAAACAGCATCAACTATGAAGGATCTATGAAATTGTATCAGATCAGATGAAAGCATACAGAACTGGATTTAGGAACTGGGCTATGTCATTTGTACAATACCCTTCAGGTATTCTATCAAGCAGCATTTAGCATATAAAAACTAGACCCTTCAGGTGTCTTTATTTTTTTATTAGAAGCCAGGCTGCCTTACACATTTGATCTTTCTGATTCCTTTGACCAGCTTCTCAAACTAAGAACTGCATTCTTAGAAGCTTGGCCTTGGTTTAGGCACTGTTTTTCCAACGTTGGCAATTTCAAGATATGTGGTCCTGAAGAGAACCCCAGAATTCCCGCACCTAGCATAATATAATTTTTAGATTTTTCTTTCCTTGCTGCCATTATGTTGGCTCACCAAGAGGAAATCATGTAAAAAGAATTGGAGGAACAAAACTAGAGAGAGATTGCTAATCCTAGAGCAAGAGAGCAAAGTAAATGTTGAATTGGATGATGTGTGCTTTCTTGCATGCCATTGAATGGATTAACAAGAATCTGTCTGGTTTAAGGCTTGCCCTGAGTGTAAAGAAACAATTCATGAGGTCTATCTAATCACCCAGGCTTATATGTTCTTATCCCAGAAAGCCAATCACATTTAATCATTTTTTTATACAGGGAGGACAAAGAAAGCTCAGCTGCACAATGAGTATGATTTCTCTCTTCCCGCCCCTTGAGTTCAGCCACTGAATTGTCAGTTCAGCCCTGAGAATCTTGTACAGAATACTTATACATCTCAATAATTCCTAGACCCAAGTAAGTAATAGAACTAGGTGCACATTTACATACATACACTCTCTCTCTCTCTCTCACACACACACACACATTTTCATAGGTCTTCACGGGTACAGGTATGAAAGTTTTGGTGTATTTGGGTCTTTTCCCATGTAGGATTGAGTGCATCTTGATGACGTTTCGATGAGGTCCCACTTGTCATCTTCAGGCTGGTGGAGAATGGAGATTGGAGGCATTCTCCAGGCAACAGTGATGTCACCGGCAAATTATCGCTTTGGTACTTCCAACACCACTAGTACGCTTTCATACACTGGTAATCTAGATTTGGGTTACACGACTGGTTAATCTGTACATCAGCTACTAACTGGACAGCCTTAGAGAAAGTTGTCAATTGTTCATGATACAACAGAATAGAATAAGAATGTAAAGGCTCAGTTGAAGCAAACTCACAAAACATATGATTTTAACATAAACCAGGAGGTGCAGATTAAAATTAGATCCTCTTGTATAAATTATGTTGATGCTATGTTATCCATTCCTAAAAGGCTCCCAGGGGCTAGCTTATGAATATACTTAGCAGCAATTTGAGCATTGATCCAAGTATGTTCTATATTTGAAAGTCTTTATAGCTGCATGTACATTCTCTGTGCGCTATGAATACTTGAAAGGAACTTATTGTAACTGAGTGCAGGAAGGCAGATTCTTTGAGACAATGCCAATTCTTTTTGGGCAATGAAAGTGGTTACCTTGGGATGGCAACAACCAGAAGGATGTTGTTGATTTGTTTTCTTCTGCTCAAGGTCAGACTGAAAATAAACATTGCTTCCTGAAGGTTGGGTCTTTAAAAACGGGTGTGTCTTTAAAGATTGGTACAATAAACAAAGATTTAAATCCCAAATAACCTTGCATACAATAAGTTAAAATATCCAAAGATTGAAATGTAACCACTAATCTTTTATCAAAAGACAGTGGAACCCAGAGGAGAGAAGAAATGTTGAGTTGAGTAAAATTGCAATGAAGTCTAGTGAACCCTGGACTTTATCTCAACCATGTTACATGTTAAAAATTAGTCTAATTTGGAGATAGGTAAACTTACTCATTCCAATTGAAAAACATATGTAATTTTTCAGATTACTGGGAAGATGGTACCAAAAACTATGTTAGACTTTATAAGGGTTCCACCAGGGGCCAGTGGTGGTAGTAATATCCTAAAAAAAACCCACAACCCATTAAATACTTAGTTGAGATAACCAGCCAGAGTGTTGGTTGTTTTTTGGGGGAAATCAAGCTCCAAGTCAAAATTGCCTAAAGTTTCCCAAATAAAATAGTTATTGTTCCTACAGTTTATGAAGTGTACTTTGATTGAATTTTTAAGCATATGTTTATAATCAATTTTGAAAGGTGGTTGAAAAGAGCCCTTCTGACTCATCTAGATGGGAAGCTTTTGAAAAGTGTGTTAGAAGTACTGATGTTGCCTCTCTATAGACTGACCAAGAGACAGAAGATCCAGCAAAGCAAATCTGTTAGTGGCTGGCAAAGTTTCCACGTGCATTTCCAATTCCTTGCTTGTTAAGAAATAATCTATTGGTAGTGATTTTCTATTGGTGTGAGGCTATAGGTTCTTAGTTCCCATTCTTCGGAGCTCTTTGGAGTAAAGCCAGCTTTGAGATGTGGACATTTAAAGAGCCCCTTAAAATCCATGAGTGTAAAAGATAACAGCCCAGTTAAATAAAGGAAGAACTAAATGGAATAAAAAAAATGGAAGCCTTAACAAGGAAAGAAAAAAAAATGCTGATACAGATTTTATTTATTTGTTTATTTATTGGATTTATACCCCGCCTCTCTTCACCCCTTGCAGGGGAACTCGAGGCGGCATATGCCATATTAGTTCTTTCCCTTGATGCAGTGGGTACTTCTTCTCTATCAGGTGCTTTCTTATTTCACAGCTGTTCTATTATCTGTCATACCCCACATTCTAATTGAATTATTTCTTGAGTATAGTCTCTCTCTCTCTACTAATATGTCTGTCACTTTATAATATCATTTGTAAAGAATCTCAATATAGTTTCCCCCTCTTTCTTTAACCTCATTTGTCTCTATTAGATCTCTTCCATGGTTATTGAGTTTTCCTACCTTAGTTGTAATTTCTCCTGTGACTTCTTGAGTTCCCTTTTCCCTTCTGTATTAATTTTCTCTGTTTGTTCCCATTCTTGCCTGACATATTTTTTCTAATCCTTGTTCCTTGATCTTGAATGTCTTGTGTTCATTCAGATAATATATATATTGTTGCCTATGGCTTGCATCCCGAATCTTTCCCTACTATCACAATGTTTTCTTCAGAAATCCACTTGGATCTTTTCTTTAATGAAATTTTGGAATTTCCTCCCAATAACGTTTTTAATTTTTTCCCTACATTTCATCAGTTCTCTTTCACCTAGCTAAGCATTCTAAATTGTGCCTTTTATGGGTTTTATATTTATATTTGGATTGTATATCTTCCAGGTCTTTCAGGCATACCCACTTTCTTTCATTCTCTAAGTTTAACTTCTGTATTTGATATCAATAATTAACAATTCATTCCATATCCTGCACCTGGAGGTATTCTGGCTTCACTTTTCTATTTATGTAGTTTGTTTGATTCTAATATTATCTCTTTAGGGCTATCCAGATTTAGAATCTGCATTTATGTCACATTGCAAAACTGATGTATCTTGCTTGCAAAACTTAGTCACCCGTGTCTCTTGATATTTCATCCAGCGGTTTTTTTTGCCGCTTGCAAAGAATGTCTTCATCTCTCCATTGTATCTATAATAGGAGCATACATTTGGATATTCACTAATTTTAATAAATATGATCCTATCATGTATTGGGCTACAGTTAAGCACATACTTACTGATATCCTTTTTGAATATCAATGCCATTGCAGTTCTTCACAGGGACACATGCTCTGAATATATATCATGTAATTGTCTGAATTAAAATGATGAGTTTCAGCAGGGTTACCAGCAAGATTTCTCAAAGACACCACCACCAACAACAACAATATGTCATGCTCAAATAAACCCAGATTCTATTAAAAAAAGATAACAAAAGCACAATAAATCAGTTTTAAACTAAAATATTATTACCTATTTAATGCATACAAGTTAATGTAATGTATAGAAAAACTTGGATTTCATTAAAAAAAAATCTAGAATCCCAGGCAGGGGATGAAAAATCCAGATCTAGGTGTTAAAAGAGCTGTGGTGGCAAGGTTTCTGTGCAACTAGCAAAGTCTTTTCTGACCTTAGAGATTCATCTTATGACTCCTTGGCTAAATAATAGAGCCAGGTCCATATAGTTTTCTTGACTATACCTGTATATTATTATACAGGTATAGTCAAGAAAGTTATTGTCAGTCTTCTTCTTCCAAGTTTCACACCAAAGTTCCTTCCACAAATAAGTTGGCTTCCCTTGTTACTGAAAATTATTGCTAGGATTCCTTCTCTCCTTTGACCTCACCAGCAAAGGTGAACTCACCAGATGCTCATTATTTTAGAAATATCACAGTCAGTAGATTCACTGAACCCAGGCACTAGTTAAAGGTGAGAGTTCTCTGGGAAAACATCTAAACCATTGTTTTAAAATAGCCTATGTATGGTTCTGTCTAGGTAAGCCTTTGCTTTAACAATTATCAGACTTATTCAAGAGCTTTTGAAGTACATCATTGACTTCAGGAGAAGATATAGCCCTCTGAGATCTTCAGTGCACTGTATTTGTCTTTAAATTTTTATCTGAAGTAAAAGGTTTTATTTTATTTTTTTTAACTAAAACACAATTCTGGAAATAGTGGGGGATAGTGCAAGGATAGAAAGGTATGGAATTTAAGAGTAAGTATTAGAATAAACTAGTGTTAGCTATGTTTCCTTTTTCTTATTTTATGCTTCTGATTTCTTTAGCTTACTCCTTTTCTGCTTTCTATATAATATGGCTTACCTTGAATGGTCTAGTGTGTATATGTGTATGCATGTGTGTAGAATTCTTCTATTGGTTAAACTAGGCAGAGTTTTCCTTTGAGTTCAAGGTTTTGGGTGTCATTTGAAAGTCTTGAACCACTTATACTTGGATATCTTTGGGATTCCCAGTTGGTAGTGCCTACCCAAACCAGATCAAGTAGGATGGGCATTCTCCAAGTTCTTTCTCTTATGGAATATTATCTCCAGGAACCATGGACATGATACTTATTACTCCCTGCCGCCCATCTTTGGGGTAACATTTCTCCTGAGATAAACTTGGCTCCTACCCTGGTTTTGTTTTGAAAGCCTTTCAATTTGGAACAGATTATGCATAAAGGAGATCCTCTTTCTGTGAAGTGGCTGTGATGGGAGTTCCTCAGCATTGGACAATTACATCCTGATGGTTCCTATTTGAATGTTGCATTTATTTTTCTTTGTAAGTCGCTTTGAGATGGATTTTAAACTGTACTAAATAAATAACGATTGTATAAAATGATTACAAGGTTAGTTTAGTGTTGATACAGCATTCACACAATCCGCTAAGGAACACATTTATATTTCAAAGCTTAAGGAACCATTGTTTAACAGGTCAATCTAAATCATATGCAAGAAGGAACTGAGAGAATTGTTCATTTTAAATAGCTCCAGGTAACTCTTTTTGTACTCATCCTAATTTAATATTCACTTAAGTATTCACATTCCATATTTACATATATTTATGGCTTGATATCCTAAGGTATCACTATCTTCTTTCCCAAACCTTAGCATAATTGTGTGTCAAATATTTTTATTGATGTAATTTTCCTCAGATAAAATTACAAAGATGAAATCATGCCCCTTATTATCTAAAATATTTGCTATATTTTTTTTCAATTTGTGGAAGCCTCCCTTTTAATGATCAAATGTATATTCTAACTTCTTCATTTTATGTTCTTAGGTACCAGGGTTAGACTGAGCTAAATAATGTTGATTGTTTTCTGACACATTATATGTTAATTTTTTTTCATCCCAGAATTTCTTCTATCCAGAAGAAAATGGACACAAGTAGGAACTGTCTAAATTGTTAACTTGCTAGCAACTGATTATTAAATCAAAAGACAATTGCTCGTCCATTTTCCACCCAACACTAATGTTTACTGAAACAATGGTCGATTCTAACTCTGATCATAATATCACAGCTGTGCCAATCCCTTAAGGATAAAGGCTGCAGTTGTATAAACATTTACATATTAGAAAATATCCACAAATTGGATTAGGTCTTGTTCTTTCCATCAATTGAAAAACCTTGGAATGCATTCTGAGAACTATCAGTCTGATGCTTCTCATCAGGGTTTCTCTGAGTCCCTCCATTATGGAACATCTCCATTTTAGCCTCAGAACTGAGATTTTGTATAGGTTAAAGTCACCCAGCAAGGTGTCTGAGTGCAGAATTGAACAAGAGTTTTTTTTAGTCCTGGTACAGCACCTTAAATTATATATTATGCTGCATTGGATTGCATCTCTATTTTTCTTCAAGATGACCAGCACTTTTCTCTACCTGCAAGTACATTGATATGCTTTGAGATGGTTCCTCCCCATCCAGGCATGGAAACAAGATTTTGGAAGCCTGACTTACTTTGGATCAAAACATACAATTGTGTAACCAAACCTCAAACAAGCAGGTGACCCCATCGTGCAGGTTCATGTAGATTTTGAATAGTAAATGAGAAAGCACCACACTCTAATAAAAGGTTGAGGGAATGATTTCTTCCCCCACCAACCAAGATCACCAACCAAGATCAGCTTAGCTGCCTCAAGTTCCCCCTGACCGGGGGAAATGAGGCAGGGTATAAATCTAATTAAATAAATAAATAAATAAATAAATAAATAAATAAATAAATAAATCAGCCTCTGATGGAAGGAATAAAACTAGTACTTTCCTCCAATTCTCAGTTCCTGGAACCAATCCAGAAGGATACTATGCTTATCACATTGAAAGCCTCTGAGAGATCAAGAAACAGAAGAATGGACACACTATCTCCATCCTGACTTTACCACAGATTATCAACAAGCATGACCAAGGCTGTCTCCATACTGAACCATGGTATTAAACATAACAAAAATTTTCTTCAACTTTCTCAGGTGGGTTCCTCCATCTTCTCAACAACATTCCTTAAAAGGGTAGGTTGGAGATAGGGTAATTCTTATCCAAGATTTTGAATTCAAGGATGGTCTTTGGGGAAAGGGATGTACCGTTGCATCTTCCGAGGGACTAGCCCCTCAAAGTGGCTGAAATCATAGCAGAAATCCTATCAAGTCATTTCTCTGGTTGTCTTCACAACACAGGAGGGACTGTCTACTTCCTCAAAAGACATCAGTTCACACTCATCCCAGATCATTACAACACTGAAACAAAGTACCTCAGTCGAACCTGCCCAGTTGAAGACAAGCTGGAGCTGATTTAAGTGACTTTATTCATCTGATAGCCAGAATATTCTTCAGAGCAGATGGTGATGTGGCCTGCCCATTCTAATTAGTGAGTAGGTTACCTAAAATACAACTGGACAGCTGTCAGAAATACACTAAACCTAGAGAAAGACTGATGTTCTGCAGCATTTATCACTATAAGGTTATCTTTGATATGGGCTTCAACATATTAAACATATAGCGTAAGGACTGCAAGAGCCAGTTTGTATGACAAACAGGTGGAGGACTAGCAGCCTGCATTTATAAAACCAACTAGCAGTCAGAAGATGTAATGAAAAGTCCTTTATCTCACAATACATTGACAGATGCAACCATGGTCTCAACTGGAAATTTTGAGCAGCCTAAATCAAGCTAAATCCAAAAATGCCAGGGAATTCCTGGAAACTTGGAAAACAGACAAATCAGCCACAATAAACATGTAAAGATGAACCCAATTTACACAACATCCAAAGTAGACAATAAAAGCTAAAAGGACCATAATACAACCTCTCCAGAAGCCTACAGCCAGGTAAACAGGGAATAATACCAGACAGACAATCAAGCAGAAAACAATACCCCAATAAAAAAAAAACTATCAAGGAGAAAACTACCAGGGGCAAGCTGTTGTATATAAGAAAGGAGCAAACCACATACTCACTAATGATGTTATCTAGTCAGGTAAAGAAATATCTGTAAGCAAACCACCAAACTCAGAGAGTATTAAGAATACCATAACATTTTCTCTTATAAGGTTCATATTTCTTGGTCATTATACAATATTGACTGAGCCTGTACATCATCCTAAGCCACGGTTTGCTTAAGCGTACTTTATTAAACAAAACAAACTTAGTTGGGTTCATGCAATGTTTTAATCAGGGATAATCACAATGTAATAAAACAAAATAAGCTCCATTATGGCTGAGTGTAAAGTTGGATCCAGACAGTTTAAAATAACTCATACCTGACTATATTTTATCCCTTTTTTGTCCCTTTTTAAAAATCTTTTTTTTAAAATTGATCTCTCTTAGATTGTCATCCATTATTATAAATGTGGTGGTAAAAGCAAAATGCCATAAATGTCATAAGAGTCCAGTTTTATCCATGTCTATTCAGAACTCAGTCCCATTTATTGAGTCTTGCAGCCTTTAAAAGAGCCCAAGAATCTGTGATTTTAAAAAAAAACTTATTCCAAGTTGCTTTGTTTCAGAGATTTTAAAAAGGAGAAAAACCCTATTATTTTTGTAATAACATTTTGAAGGATGCTGAGTCAGCCCCAGCAGTAGAGGAAATGTTGGAAACGCCAACATTAAAAAATGTTTTATGTCCTCAAAACTATGAAACTGTAACCAACACCAAATCAGTTTAGGCATCTAAATATTTTCAGTCTTGTCTGTGTAAAGTAATTATGATAATTGCTTCCCTCTTTCTACACATTTATTTTCATTATTTGCTCAGTAATGATTACAGTATTTATTTGCTTCAGACGTGACTTCTTAGGTCAGGAACAAAGATAGTTAATTAAGCACTCAAGACATAAATCCAAACAAGCAAGTTCCAGTTTTCTTGCTTAGTGACAGAACAACAACTGATAAATGCTAACAAGAAACAGGTTGGGGGGAAAATAAATAAAAAGGAACGTGCTTTTCCTTTGGGGGTATTTCCACCAAATTGATAAACAAAACACGATAAACAAAACAAATAAAAAGGAAATGATTGGCTAGTGGGCTGTTTAAGGAACCATAAATAGCTAGATGTAGCATACATTGGACCTCTCCGATGGTATTTGAGAATAATATTGTGTATTTGAGAATAATATAGTGTAATTATTAAGAAACTCTGCTATGGATAGGAAATATGGAAGACCATTTGGGAATTTGAACCCAGTCTCCCTGATTTTCTCTTAGTCCAATCTAGGTTTCACATTATAGAAAATAAAAAGAGAAGAAACTCATATATGTCTCTCTTTGAATTTTCAAAGAAATGATGGGACATAAATTAATGTGTGTTGCTTTCAGCAATGTTTAAGATAAATTTTTATGGAATTCTAGGTGTACTATAACTTACCTAGTCTATATCAGTGGTTCTCAACGGGGGCGGTACTGCCCCCTGGGGGGCGGTGGGAGGATGC
>JANHGC010001978.1:47261-71557 GCA_027560395.1 Boaedon fuliginosus
AGGGGGAGGGAAAGAGGGAGAGCAAGAGGAGAGAGAGAGGGGAGGGGGAGAGAGAAACTCACATACACACAACCCACATATCTGCCCTAGGTGATCCTCCAACCTTTTAGAAATCTGAGGGACAAGAGGAAGAGAATTTAATATCCCCACTCCTAGAGAAACACAGCATGGGTTTAAAAATATCTTGAAACAGCTGCTTTGGCTCTGGGTGGAAATCACTATTGTGTTTGGTGTAATATAATTTTCTTGTGATGGTGGCTACCAAAAAAGAGCCTCTCTGAGCAGTGCAGCATGCTTGGATCACTGATTCAATATATTGCCTCTCCAAGCTGTCATGGGGAAAATACAGTAATGCAACATTCCACTGAGGAAAATTTCAGGAAAAAGATAGCTGATAATTTGCTGACAAAGCACTTAATTAGCTGTCCAAACCAGAATGGTTTCTGAAGGCAAGTTTTTCTTTTTTTGAAAAGCATAATAGTCAATTATGACAAACAGAATCCAGGTTTCCAAATTATAATTCAAACGCTGGACTCTCTGCTGCAGAGCCTGTAACGGGTTACGTTACCAGAAGCCTGTAATTACCTTGGTGGCTGCTGGTACTGTCATAGCAGAATCTGTCCCCATTTCCATTACATTGGTCATTTTAAAAGTAATTTATGATGTAATTGCTTTTAACAAGCACATTGGACTGAAGCTTGGGAGAAATGAAATGAAGGAAACCAGGATGGTTTCCGTGTATGAACTCAGTATACCATAACTTTGAAGACCCAGATGAATTTCAGTGTAAGGAAATAGTTTAAGTAGAAAAAGTAGCAAAATTAGCAAATAAGGGCCTTCCAGTTTTCAGTGTCATCAACTAGCCACAAAATAACTATAGGTAGTCCTTGACCTATGGCCACAATTGAACTGAAAATTTCCATTGTTAAACAAAATTGTTCTTTAATGAGTTTTACCCCATTTTACGACCTTTCTTGCAACAGTTGTTTAAGTTAGTAATACGGTTGTTAAGTGAACCTGGCTTCCCATTGATTTTGCTTGTCGGAAGGTTACAAAAGATGATCACATGACTCTAGGACAGTGTAACTGTCATAAACATATGCCAGTTGCCAAGCATCCAAATTTTAATCATGTGACCTTGGGAATGCTACAAAGGTGGTAAGTGTGAAAAATGGTCATCAGTCACTTTTTTCAGCATTGTAACTTCGGACAGTCACTAAACAAATGGTTGTAAGTCGAGGATTACAGTAGTTGCTTTGAACAGTGCAGGGAAAAATGAAGCATACATCCAGCCGGTTAAGCGGGGTCTAGATTAGCCTCACTGTAAGATGCCATTGTGTATGTATTCTAATTCTTATTTTCTTGACTGGAACAAATCTATTTCAGAGGTTTTATGTGGCACCGATAAAGGCCATGGTTAACAAAAAATTAAACTCTCATTTATGAATTTCATACTCTCCCATTTGTAAAACCACTGTAAAAAGATGTACTAGAATAAAATGGTTGCAGTTTTTTTTTGTTTGAGCATTTTTAACTCTAGACCTTAGGTTTTATTACTGTATTTTAAACTGTGCACAGAAGTATGAGAAGGTATTCAATCAAAACACATTTACAATACGCTCTACAAACTGCTAAGCTGTTTTGTATGTACACACATACATACAAAAAGAAGACTATCCACTTTCTTAATAATTTAATTTTATCCTTGGGTTATTGTTTCTCATGTAGGACAATATCCTCAATCTAGCTCCATGGGGGATAAATGATTCTTCTGTTGGCTTTTGGTTCCAATCCAGGCACCTGAAATTAACATGGAAAAAACAGCCAGTTGAAATGAAAATGCTATAAAAAGTAGTTCTCACCCAAGGTAATAAGTTGCATTGATGCAGTGGTTTGTGCTCATGGATGGATGCTGAAATATTCAAAGCAGAAGAATAGTAATCATGTCTATTTATTGCACAAGACAATTAAATAATTAGGATGTTTTATACAAAATTCAATGAAGAGTTCCAATGTTTTCATTTTCTATTGCCTGGCATACCACATTAAAGCCTCGACCTGATCAGAAAACCAGGGAATGACTCTTCGAAACAAAAATCAGACCAAATTGATGTGGCTAATAGAAAAAGCACTGTTACAAAATAATGAGTTTTACAGGTACTATTTTGTTCTTAGGAGCTCAGTGGAATGCTTTATTGGCTAAAGCAATATTGACATTTAAGAGACTGACTTACAACGGTCTTCTGCAACCAAATGTTTTACATTTGCCACTGTGTAATTCCTGTGCTAATCAGACCCTTATTGTAGACCCGGAAGGATTGCCGAAGTGTCTTTAGATAGATAGACTTGCAAATCACAGTGGTATGATGATGGATTGTGACCCTAATTGCAAGGGGGTTGGGGGGGAGAAATGCAATAAGGAATAAAAAGGACAAAGTCTTGTGACTTTTTTTCTCTCCAAGATTTATTACATCTCTGAAAACCATACCCTCTGTGAACAAATGAAAGTGATTTTTCTCTCTCCAGTAGCTTTATCTCACATTACAACTATTCTGTTATATCTGAAGGAATGAGCATGTGTAGGTGATACTAATTTAGTACTTGCAGTGTTTCTGGATCCAGAAAAACAGGATAATGCAACCCAATCAAGACAATCATTTTACTTTTGCTCAAATACTGCATCCCGCAGGCAGATAAGACAGCAAGAAAAGACAGCATTCCCAATTTCAGAAAGCCCGGCATCTGGTGACTCACTGGTAGTTGCTTGCTTTGATCTTAGAAAGGGATGGAAAGACAAAGTGCATCTTTTGTGAGATCAGTTTTGTACATTTGGCCAAACGATCCCTGATACTGTACAGAGGTCCCTTTGGTGTGAATTTATGGGCCTTTTGGATCATCAAAAAGTATGGGGCCAATCTAATATTGGGTGGAAGGATGTTTCATAAGATAGGCACCACAACAAAGAAGGCCCATCTCCTGCCAAATATAGATCCCTGGCTGGTAGTACCCAAAGCATGCCTTCTGTACAAGATCTGATGGAGCAGGCTGGTGTAACTGAGGAAAAGAGGACCCTCTGCCTGGTCCAATACCTTGAAGGGCTTTGCAAACAGATCAAAATCTACCTTAAAAAACTGATTTATTAAATAAACACTTCCATTGTTAATTCTTTGAATCATATGTATATTCTGTACATAATCTAATGTAATGGGGGAAGGGTATGGAATAAATTATCTCTGGTGGCACATTGGTTAAAGTGTAATATTGCAGGCTGTGATGACTCCTCTGGACGCTTCCCTGGACATCTCTTCAGATGTCAGCTTGGAGGAAGATGAACCAGTTCCAGGGATGTCTGGGAGGAAGATGAACCAGTTCCAGGGATGTCTGGAAGGGAGCTGGTTAATGGCTCCACACAGCCATCTGAGAGGGACTTGGTTCAAGCACAACTGTAGCAGGACAACTCTGAGACTTTGGGTGGAGAAAGCATGCAGCTGCAGCTAGTCAGTGATGAGGAAGAGAAACTGCCTTCTGCACTGATCCAAGAATCACATAGGGCAGACAAAAGGCAAGAGCAGAGTAGGTCTGTCAGATTACTCATGAGGAGAAAGCCTCACCCCTTTTGATGGGCTGCACCAGAAGCTGGCTATTTAACACAGCAGACAGATAGAAGCGATGCTGGGAACAATGTGTTCATTTCCTAGCTGTGGGTTTTCTGGTCGTTGTGATTCTTATCTTGCTTTGAATTGACACTGCGCCTTGACTTGGACGGTGCCTTATGAACTCTGGACTTTTCATTCCTCACGAACCCTCTTGTATTGTGGATTGAGGTTTGTCTGGTGGGTTAATTTTGATTGGGAAACTTTCAAGTGCCTTGTGGACTCATTGGCCATTGCTTGGTGGACTGCACTGGTCGGCTCGTGGCTGGACTTAATTGTGACAGTTGTGGGTTTTTGGTGAAGGGGGTTGCAGGGGAATATTAATAAACCCACCAAACCACAGATGTGTATTTGTGTGAGAGAGAGCGAGATAGAGTGAGAGAGACAGCAGGACAGCACACAGGCAACTCTGCCCATAACCTGCAGTTCGATTCTGATGGGGCTCAATGTTGACTCAGCATTCCATTCTTTTAAGGTTGTTAAAATGAGGGCCCAGATTGTTGGGGCAATATGCAAATAATGCTTCAACATTATAAACTGCCCAGAGAGTGCTGTAAAACAACATGTGGAAGCATATAAACCTAAAAGCTTATTGGTATCACCCTTTGGCAGAATTTTTGGGATCTGCTCAAAGTGTTATAGCAGCCCACCAACTCCATTCAATTAATTTTTTTTAAATAATGTTGGTATCTACCTGAATGAAAGATATAAACAGATAGTCCTCACTTAACAATGGTAATTGTAATCAGAATTACTATTGCTAGGAAATGGGGTAGTAAAGTGCAATATCATGTAATCGTGCCATGACAGCAATTCTGTCAGTCTCCGGTTACTGTCATGACAGAATTATTGCAGCTTGTTAAGAGAGAACTTCACATGACTGTATCTTTTAACTTCCTGGCGGCTTCCCCATTGTCTTTGCTTGAGGGAAAGCTGACAAGAAAGCCGACAAATTGCAATCACATGATTGTGGGAGGCTATGATGTTTGGAAATCCAGACCACTTACTGAGCGCCTGGATCATGATCAACTGACTACAGGGAAACTGTGACAGCCAGAATTTCGAGGACTCGTCATAAGGACTGCTCATCCAGGGCATTGAACGATCACTGAACGAATGGTTGTTAACCAAGGACCACCTGTATTCTGATTTGGAAATTGCTTTTCTACCCAAGAAAAACAGAAGTTTTCACTGTGATTCTTCAGTGGAATAAAGAATGAGAATGAGAAGCCTTTCTTTCTTTAGATTTATGTACTGCCCATCTGTCTAGGGGCACATTCTTAGATTCCAGAAGAGTATTGCAGTTGTGTGAGTCTGTTACAATGGCCCAAAATGTTGTTTTCAGTTTATTGCAGTACAAGTGCCAGTAAAGTGCAACCCATTTCCTTACTTATGAGCCTGATAAAGTGGACTGGAGCTCATAGAAATGTATGTCCAATTTCTTCATCTTTATGGCTTTGTTGCATATTTCCAAAGTATTTTTCTTTATGAGCAGTTCAGCTCTCTAAGAAAACTGCTTTCACATCAATTTTTGCCTGAATAGAGCAAGGTTGATCCCCCTGGTTCAATACAACATTTCTCTGTGCTGCCTCAAAACTCTGGAAATATTTATTCCTGGTGAGCTCTTGTTTTTGTCTCTAAAGAGTTGTCATTTCACTGAAAATGGCCTTTCTTTGTGATCTTTCTCAAAAACAAGGCAGCAACATAGCATTTGCGAAAAGCAAGCTTTTTACCCTTTGCAGGATGCAGGTCTTCTGCCAAAAATAAAAATTTCTGGGCCACTGATGTATCTAATTGTCTGGGTCTGCTTTAATTCTTTTCTGTCTTACACAGCTGGAATAATTTTGATAAGCATTGAAATCAGGACAATCTTGTTAATATGTAAGTCTGGTTTAAATCAGTGAGACCCGTTTCCAAATAGATTGGACTGAACTATAGATCTTTAGCTATTTTAATGCATCCGAGCCCCCATCGGCTGCATCGAAGTATCTTTCATTATTTATAGCATGGTTTTCTTGGATAATTCATAGCAATTTATATCACACCTGAAATGTTGCTTGCTCATTAATGGGCTGATCTAGTCCACAGAGGTATAATTCAGAACCTTAACACTGACATGAGTGTTCATTTTAAGGCCATATGTCTACTGCTCTCTGGATTTGTTGGTTGCCAATTCCTACAAGGGCCAGCCATTATAATGACTCAGAACAATGGAACAGCAACTGGAAATACATAGGTTTCTTTACATGCCATATGATACTCAGGTCTCTCTGAAGGAAATATAATTGGGTTTGAGAAGAATCCAACTAGATTTCAGAAGTATTCTATTAGGTTATAATGAGAGAATATGGATGATGATAGTAAACAGTTTGTGTAAACAATGTACCAGATATATCGTTCAGGAGTAGCCCACCATAGTTTTTCCCCTGGTACCTGCAAAGTCAATAAAACCACAAAGAGTAAAACTAACTCCATGAAAATTGATTTTTCTAAATATCAAGTAGTTGAATCAGTCCCTTAAGACTATATCTTGTTCGGGTTGCTATATTTGTCTTCTTTTGGTGAAATCACCGTAGGCTCTTTCTTTAGTGTGCTACAGATGTAATTCCTTTATCCAAAAATATGTTCTAGTTATTTTTAGTTTGTTCTGGCCCAGTTTTGTTTCCGTGTATGTTAGTATTACCCCTCTTACTTATCTATTGCTAAATAGAGTCATTTTTAAGTAACAATAAATAAAATCCAAGTATAAACATAGTGTGTGAACTGATACTATTTAAATGGTTGGAGTGAGAGGAAATGCATTTGTTGAGAATCTATTGCCCATATCCTCATTTAATCAATCACTAATGCCCCTTTGGTATGCCCTATTTGATAAAATAAGGAATGTACTTTTGTGTTGAAGGTGTGGTGAAAAGACAAATATCATGTAAAATGAAAAGTTGAATTCACAAGTGAAGGTTCATAACTTGATTACTGAAATATATGCAATAAACAAGAACTAAAACAAACAAGCCCCATTTCTTTTCAATACAATAATCTTAAGCACTCAGCTGGCATGTCAATGGATTTATGTCATCTCCCTACTGTGGTGTCAATTGGGCCTGCTATTTTTCATTTTATCAAATGAAATGCTTATTCAATTCAAAAGATTTGCATTCCTCTCAGGAGGCTGAGATCAATTGCCCTGGCAGTGGCTCAGGACCGCCCTGAAGGAAAAAAAAATGAACCAAAATATATTGGAAAAATGTTCAGGGTTGCTTTTTTCAATCAATCCCCACAATAGACAAATAGTTACTAACTGTAACATATCAAGAAAAGCAAGCAACAAGCAGAGAGAAGAAAGTATTATAAAGGTTTGTGAAAAATCCATCAAATCACTTCTACTCTTTTGTAAATAAATGCTGCTTTCGGTCTAGATTTGGGCGATAAATAGATGTAAAGCAACATTCACGCTTATGGTATAGAAACACCCAGTCCGTTTCAACTGCATCTACTTTAGGCAGCTGGCCCCAAAACTGTATGCTCCTTTAACTTGAAAGATAAGCCTGCTTTTTTGGTCTCTGCTCGAAACTGTGTGACTCTGAAGTGCTTTGCTGCAGTTAGATGGGACCCTTCCAAATTAAGGAGCATGTCCGAAAAAACTCCAGGCCTCACATGCTGATCTCAGTGGAATATTAAATTATTTAACCTGGGCTACAAGTGGTTACATTTAAAGAGAGGATAGAGTTGAATATTTTCTGCAAACTAGTATAATTCAATCAAGCCCGATGTTCTTTCGACTTCGCAAGTACTCAGGTGAATTGCATGCTAAATTTTAATATCGATCTGTTGACCCAGTTCTTTTTGGAGAGGTCATTACTCCCATCCTGTTAGAGACCTCTACACTGGCTGGTTGGGGAGGGGGAGTAACTGTATGGCAGTAGAAGGGTTAATTCATTTCCCCCCCCTCACTTTGCCAGTTTCAAATTACAATGAGAAGCCTCTTCTCTCCCAGCAGGGTTGTGCTTACATTAGCTTTCAGATCTCTTGAAGGGAACTGCTCTATTTTTGCCTGGTAGAGGTGAAAATCACTTTTAACAAACTGCAAAAGATTGGATGGATATTGAGAAGGGGAGGGGTCCTGTTTTTTTTTTTTTAACATCCCTGGGTGAATTCAGAGGAAGACGTTTTCAAGCCTGTGATGCATGTTTCAGATGGGCTGGACATTACAAATGTTAATAGGCTCAGCTGGATGGTGAAAAAAAAAAACACCGAGGGGAAATTGCACCATCACCAAGCAGTAGTTGAAGACAGAAAGCTGGCATTCAGGAAAGGACAGAAAGGTGGAAGAAGAGTTATCTAGGTGGGGATTAGGAATCAGAGCATGAGGGGACTCTGACGATAATGGCAGTTTGACAGGATGATCTGTTGTTTCATTCAGAACTATCTCCAAGTCTGATCATCTCAAGGTTTTGACTAGGAATGCCTGCACCAAATGATCAGCTGCTGGGAACCTGTTCCACCAGTGCAGGAGAAACAGTAACAGCAGTAGAAAACTGGATGTCTGTATTTCAGCTTTCATAGAATTGCAAGCAGCCCGGCACAGCCCATCATATTTAAGGAAGAAGTGGAAGAAGATAATCAAGATGGGAGGTGCAGAAATGGCCACGCTGACATGAGGCATAGGTAATTCATCATTCATTTTTTATTTTTATTTTTTAAATTTAACCTTCCTTGTTCCCGGGAACACCAGACTTCATAAGAGACCAGAAAAAGGAAAATACAACATTATTTCAAAGTTATTTGTGCATTTTATTATATTTTATTTTAAAATGGACCAAACTCTGTTCAAAGTTCTATTGAGCTTACTCTGGAATTACTGGCTTTTAATGGATTATGCTAAAGCAGGCCTGGGGAACAACCATGTCCACTCCAGTTTTATTTATCGGAGATTGCGGAACCATGAGAGGCGAGAGATCCAAAGAGAAATTCTTTCCATCCTAGGTTTACCTCACAGACCCAGGCCATTTTCTGCTGGAAAACAAGCTTCTTCAGCACCCCTCTTCATGCTGGATCTCTACAATGCAATGACAAATGAAGAGGATCCTGAAGAGTTGGAATATTTGGTTAGGGGATCATCCCCAAGCAGAGAGGGCAAAGGGCTACGGAAAGCCTACTTGGCATCTCCAAATGGATATTCACGAAGAATATACATATCACGGACAAGTTCACTGCCTACACAAAGTCCCACCTTAGCTAGCCTGCATGACACCAACTTTCTGAATGATGCCGATATGGTCATGAGCTTTGTCAATTTAGGTATGTTGGTAATTTCATTTTGTTTTCCTTTGTTTGAAATCTGCTCTGGGGTGGACGAAATAGGAGAGCAAGAGCCCTTTCTTTTAAAGCTAAAAATTGGCTTCTAGAAGATTTACTATAAGTACAAAAATGAGTTGGGTTAATGGTAAACCAGCTACTAAGTACCATAGGTAGCTCTGGGTAGGGGGAGTTTTTCTTACCTTTAGTATAAAGTCAGTTTCAATAACTTTTCTGCGCTTTGTTTTCTTTCTTTCATTGATGCTAATTAAAATAATTTACATTAGCCCAAGAATCATTTTTTAAAATTTATAATCATGCAAGCCTATTGGTATATATTGTTTGCTTTGCAAATCAGAACAAGATTATAGAAGATAACTAGTAACTGTGCTTCAAGGATGATAGAATTAAACATTCAAACAATTGGGGACAGGCGAAATATTTCATATTTGACAAGTTTCCCGTAGGTGATTCTTGTTTGCATATTGAATTGGGGAGAGTGCTTGAAGAGTTCCCTAACATGCATGCAGAATTTGTGGCCTTTAAAGGATTTCAATTTTGTTTCAGGTATCATGGCTTTTCCTTTCCGAAATGAAGTTTCCAAATAATGTGTGGTTATCTCTTTACTATTTTATATTTGCAATTTTTATATTTGTAAATATTCTATTCTGGATCACTGGGTTTCATTTTATTAGTTTTAAAAAGCTCTTTCTCTTTCCCACATATTTTAAAAAATGTGAAATTAAACTCTAGGATAGAAACTTTTTATTTATTTTAAACTACAATAATTTAGAGAGGAATAATTATTTCATAATGCAAGAAGGTGTAAAAAATGGTAATATTGTGGATGTTGCCAAAATTTCCGTACCTATGAATTATAAATTTCACATTGTAGAAAAAAATCCATAAACAGTGCTGGATTGAAAGTCTTTTCAACATTTTGACACATATTTGCCAAAGATTTCACTGAAAAGTCAACTGTCATATAAGAAGTGACTAATTCCTCTCCTGTTCTTTTCCTAGAAATATTTTCTACATGAGTTTTAAGCATCAGCATGACACTCTAAAATAACTTTAAATGACATACACCATTTAAGCAGGTTCTATTTATAGTAGTCCAATTTTTAGTTGATAATTATTTAGAAACAACATTCAACAGAATTTTAGCAATCAGAAATGAAACAATATTTTGCTAATAATGCTTTAGGGCAAAAGTATTTCGAAAAGTAAAAAGTATCCACAAATGCAGTGCGATTTACGGGCACTGCATTAAAAAAAAACTACAGATGTTCCCCTTTTTCTCTTACCTTTACATTTGAAATGATTTAATGTGCTCTACAGCCACAACTAAATTGAAATATCTATATAAAGAATCAGTCATATTGAATGCATGCTTTGTATAAGCATTTTAATAAGAGATTTAAGGTACATTGATCCCTCATTTATCAGGTAGCTTTAATTCTAAAAGTAATCGTCTTCTATTGTTCTAAAAACAGACTCAGTAAATGCCTTATTAAGCAGATGATTGCAATTTTTTTCTCTTCAGGTTGTGGATGTTGGACATTTATAAACAAATAGGATTCCTATTCATGTGCATTGTCTTCACATTATCTGTGAAGACAATTCAATTTACTACAAGGTCATTTTTTCCACCCAGCCTACTAAGCTGTCATAAATTGTATTATTAGATAACAGTAGCTGTTGTGTTAAGGAACATCAGAATGCATGAAACCTGATTTTTCTAACTCTTGAAATGTATAGACATCATTAAAACGAAAAGCTTGCTAAGATAAACCTTTATCTGGTTTATATGCCCTATTAAACTGATGTTTAACCTTTCAAAGTAGATTAATGTTAGATCGCCTCTTACTGTCTTTGTAGTTTGGCAGAATTTCAGGGCATTAAGCACCCTCTTCATTAAGGCTACGGTAGATAAATATTTTTGGTGAAACTAAGAGAAATCTTAATGCAATTAAGTACATAAAATATCATGCCAAAGAGCAACCATTCGTATTCTGTATCTGACAATCAATGGCAAATATAATTAAAAGTACTACAAAGAAAAATGGTAATGATAAATGAACCTTTGGTCATATCGTGCAAATCGGTGGAGGTTTACACTATCCATCATCTGCAATCGAGTTGCTTTCTTCTGGAAGTAGTCTTGACTCTTAAAGCGGAGGGCCATTATCAAATTACAGTACATTAATCCCCCACGAGATGATAAAGAATTTACATAAATCATTGCATCTGCCAAACTCTAACGATTTAAAAACTTCTATGCTAAATATACCAAATGGGAGGTGTTAAGTCCTAGAAATGCTGTTTGCTGGGAGCTTGAGGTAATAAAGTTTCATCCTTGAGGGACATCTGAATTTAAGGCAGAAAAAAGAAAAATCCTCTGGAGGAAGAAAGATGGTTTCTGTCATAATAATTATGCTGGTGGAATAACTGTTGATAATGTTTGCTTGCTTTGCTAATAAAATTTAAAATGCCTGAGAGGGTATTAAAAACAGATCCACGGGTAAAAAAGTAAAATGAAGTCATTTAAAGTTAAAGGTTTGTTTTGTTTTCAATATTTTCCTTCCAAAATGTGAAGCCGAAGCATTTTGTCATTTTCTCCACCGTTAGCTTTCTAATATATGGCAATATAACCTCATCTTCTCTTCCTTTCCCACTGGCATTCTAATCTTGATGAAAAACATTTAAAGAGAGATATTTCTTAGTGCCTTGCTTCTCCCTGCCCGCCCCCGCCATCCAGTTCTGCTCATGCCCTCTTCCAAAACTTTTTGTTTCTGCCTTTCCCACCCAGTTGCCCCATTCCCTAATTTGCAAAGTTGCACTTTTTAACTGTAGCTTTTAACTGGTTTTTATTTGCTTTTAATGGTTGATAGTTGTAGTGGTTAATTGTGTTTTAACTGTGTACACTGCCCAGAGCCACATGTGTGAGACGGGCAGCTATCTAAATTCAATAGGTAAATAGGTACTGTAGGTAGGTAGGTAAACAGACTGAAAGACTTAAATGGTAGGCATATATTTTTCATTTTTTAAAAAAAACAGACATCCAGGTTAGTCCACAAAGATAGACACATGCATAACATCATCTTGGCGACTTTCATTCAACGGTGAATGAAAGCTTCAGAAAAGATTGGTCCGAAATCCTCCAATCAACAGATATATAGAAATCAGTAAACAAGTTTTTTTCTAAATGAACCAACTACAATATTTTCAAAGATCTTACTTTAATTTTAACAGGAACTTACATTAATTACTGATTCTCAGTGGGGTCTTTTTGCTTGATTGAAGGAAACGGAAGTGTTTGAGAAATCCTGTTTAGATAGACAGATTATTTGTTTAACTATGTACTGGTGTATACTTGTTTTTTTAACTTGAACTGCAGACGCGGCATACCATATCTCCAGTCTGTTGTTGTTAGTAATCAGCTGTTATTGGATAGGAATATATTTTAATCTGTGCTACTGAGAATGTTCAAATCTGACTGAATTTATATTAAAAACAGGCCTCTAGCTTTGGTAAAATTCAAACTACCGGTACTTAGATAAATCTGAACTGAGATGTGGGTGGATGATGGGAGATTCATTTTTCCCAATGAAGAAGCAATGAAATAACATATGGTTGTTCAATTATTTAGTGAATTTAAGGATGACCAATTATTTATTTCCATTTATCACACCAACAAGAGAGTAACAAACTCAGTTTTGAAAGCGGTAGACAGTTTTTCTCTTAAGCTTTAGTAATTTCAGCACGACTCACACAAATCTTCAGCAACTATGAACAGTGTTGAAATAATTACAGGTTACTACACCACAAACATCAGTACATTATTCTGGCAGTTGAAGCTAGACTTTATAGAATGGAAATAATTAAAAAATATAGACATATTCCTTTTTGTTTAGCAAATCCAATAAAATGGGTGTTATATTTCCCTTTCTGAAATAGAGCAGCTAAATCCATCTTGGTTTCATATAAAGTGAAGGACACTTCCTAGGCCTTGTGGATCTTAGTGACCACTTTTTAGAACAACAGGGCATTTTTACTATCTAAATCCTAGATTCCAGTTGGGCCCTTTAAGGGTCATAATGTACTTCTTGATAAGCTTCTTACTATTCAGCTTTCTGCTTTGCCTTCTCTTATTTTTAATAGTTCATTTTAAATGAAAACATGAATGAGAAGCTACCACATGCTCAAGAAAGCACTGGTAGTAGCTTTGAATACCATCTGTACAGGTATTCCTATCATTGATCCTTATATATTAATATATATATTAAATATATTATCTAAAAATACTTCAAAAGCATTTATTTGATCTTTTTTATCTCCTGGATTTGAAATAATCTCAGCATTGATTTTTCTCAAAAAAGACAGGAAAAAGAAACAAAACCCTGACAGAAATGAGCAATAATCTGAGGTGATCTGATGCAAACTGATCATTAGGAGTGGATGAGAGGGGGACCTAGATGTGTTTTTCTGTGTGTGCCTACTTATAAAAATACGCACTGTTAATAATTTTGCCACTGGGAGGTCAGATAAAACTCTGCTTGTTGTTTCCTTTCAAAGTTGCCTTTTCAGACTAAACACAGTCTTTGGGTGGGAAGCTGTGGGTTACATACTATACATGCTTTACTAGGAAAACAAAACCTCATAGCAACCCTGGATAGCAATTAAAGTAATCCGAAATGATCCTTTGATTGATGCGACTTTTTGTTTCCTGGAGACCCA
This sequence comes from Boaedon fuliginosus, assembly GCA_027560395.1. Taxonomy (NCBI): domain Eukaryota; kingdom Metazoa; phylum Chordata; class Lepidosauria; order Squamata; family Lamprophiidae; genus Boaedon; species Boaedon fuliginosus. Next base: position 60,950 of record JANHGC010001978.1, read on the forward strand.
TGTGGTGCGCAATATTCCCAAGCAGCATGGCTATTCCGATATAAAGAATTCTGTGACAGCCATCTCTGGCCTTTATGAACAAGAAGTCTGGCTGCTGGTTATTGCCTATTCTTGAAGGGAAAGTAAAACATGAAAAATCGCTCTTTATTGTGGAGGTGTAATTTTCTTTCTTGCTCCCCTGGTGATTCTTCTAACTTCAAAGCCAGAGGTTGCAATGCAAACTCTGAACTCTTTGAGCCATAGGAAATGCTCTTCTGCATAGAGCAACCATCATCATTATCATTGCCTCCCATGACCAGCATTAGAAAGAGGCACTAGTGGACTCCTGCAAAGGGTAAAGCCGTGGTATGGCCTTCCTGTTGTGGTCTGGAACTTCTACTCTTGTATCTCCTTCTTTCTGATTCCTAGTCTCTCCTTTCCAAAAGTTTGAACTATAGAAAGAGTGAGGTGAGAGAAAAGCAAAGGAAAAGGTATAGATAGTCCTTGACTTACAACCATAGCTAAGCCCAAAATTTCTGTTGCTAAGCAAGACAGTTGTTAAGTGAGTTTTGACCCATTTTGGTGACCTTTCTTGCCACGGTTTTTAAGAGAATCACTGAAGCTGTAAAGTTAGTTACACAGTTGTAAAGTGAATCTGGCTTTTCCATTGACTTTGCTGACCAGAAAGTTGCAAAAAAAAAAAAAAGATCATATGACCCTGGGATACCACAACCATCATAAATACATGCCAGTTGCTAAGCATCTAAAGTTTGGATCGCAGGGATCTTGTAATGGTACAGTAGTAAGTGTGAAAAATAATCCTACGTCACTTTTTTCAGTGCCATTGTAACTTTGAATGGTCACTAACCAAATCATTACAAGTGGAAGACTACCTGTAGTGATGCCTACAGGACCCTCCAAAACCTTGGTGTACTGTCACTGCCTTCAAACATCTCAAAGTGTGAGATTGCATGATTAGTATTTCTTGCTTCCCCCTCAAGATGACTGCATTTTTTTCTAATCAACTTAAAACGGGTCCAGCCAACCTTAAAGACAGGAACACAATATATTCTAACCAAACCTGAATAGTGTCACCAGTAAGACAATTATCAATTATGCAAAATGATACAAAAATTCAAAAAGGATCTGCGTTGTCTTGAGAAATGCTGTACTGAGGAATGATTGTTTATATAAGAAATAAACATAAACCATCTGTCTACAAATGAGTTCCAATTGTGTTCATCTGTCAGACATGCATAACTGTTAAAGTAATTTTTTGCAATGAGTTCAAGGGCAGAATTTATCCTTGCGGCCTCTGGCCACCCTGTTTCTTTGTCTACCTGTTGACATTCCAGTATTTTTTGGGGGGTGGGGAATGGAAGGGATATGTTGGGGAGAAATATGGGAGATCTTGGCAGAAAGTCTCCTTGTTCCTGAAAGACTACCAGCAATCGAAAAGAAATCAAGTGATGTGAAAGAAAGAAGCCAACACTTGTGTCTTCTGTTGTGGCTGATATGAATTCAACCAATCATAAATGTGGCCATTCTTCTGTCAGAGATTTATTTAATCCCTTCTTGACATATCTACATAGCAGAACCGTGCAGACTTCCCAAAATATAGACCGAATATAATAACTTGTTCAGGAAGGCTGCTTATCTAGCAAGGTTGAAATATTGAAAATTGAAAAATCAGTTAAACTAATGATGTGTTGTGATGAGGCTGGGGGTTTCCACAAATTAATAATAGTCTTTTATGTGAGGAAGCACTTATTTGTCAGATTCAATCCTGAATTTGCTACAGATCAATTTCCTTGACTTATCAATTTTTCTGTTTTACTAGCAGTTATCTTCTTACAGCCATTTATAAAAACCTCAATTAGACCTGTAAATTATTCTTAAAGGAGAAAATTCAAAACAACTTGGATACAAAGAAGTACAGCTGAGAAATAACTGAACAGATGAACATAGAAATGTTATGGATACTCTTATACCTTAGCAGCTAGGTGGTGCCTTCCAGATAGATTGACCTATAATTCCTTTCATCTTAACCCCGTTGGACTGTGGTAATAGTAGCCATGATGCAACATACCTGGAAGATATCATGTTATGGAGGGCGAATTTATTAAGCAATGCCTTTTCCAGTTTGGGAGAGCCAGTTTGATGTAGTGGTTAGGCATCAGACTAGATTCCAAGAGAGTAAGGCTACCAGATCTAGATTGCAACAGTCCAGAGAATCATGAGATGGCAGCAAATAATCACATTTTTTCTTTATCGTCATCTAGTGGAGAAATGTACAGGCCATATTTTGTTATTCTAATTGTCATTCATTTTTTAAAATGGATTAAGGATTTTCAGGGTGGTTGGCACTTGAGATATATTTATATGGAGGTACTGCAGATGACACCTGGAAGCTGTTGTTAAGGTCTAGAATCTTTTTTTTTTTTTTGCCAGACCTATCAACTCATTTCAGAGTATAATTTTTAGAACGAAAGCTACTGCTGATTGTCTGTGGGGAATTACACTACTTTTTAATATTTTCATTACCATCATTTTTAGAATTAAAATAATTATAACACAACATAACTTTCAATTTCCCCCCCTAACATTAAAGTTCCAGATTCCTCAGTGTTATAGAAGATCTAGATTTAAAACTTAATGGGTATTGATAAAGGATCAGTTTCAACTGACTGGCTTTCTTATTAGTATGAAAAGCAGAGCTCACAAGGGCTCCATGTGGCCCCTCCAAGTTCCATTTTTGCTGGCAGAGGTTTGCAAGAGGCTGTCGCAGCCAAAAATGAAGTTCGGGAGCCTGTTTTCTCTGGCAGAGTGCTCAGGCCACCACAGCTGCCCCCCTCAACATGAGTGATGTCATGCTGGCCACAACCACCCTGGCCATGCCCACCCTGACCCCCTGAGGTCAAACACAACCCTGATGCGGCCCTCAATGAAACTGAGTTTGATACCCCTTCACCCCTTCAGATTATTCTCTTCACACCTACAAGCAACTAGTTGATGGTGTAATAAGGAATCTAGTTCATCTGTAATAGTAAGCCAAGATTTTTAAAGTAGAATTGAAGAAAAGGTAAAAGGTAAAGGCTCTGCTGAGTTGATGCCAATTTTTGATGAGTTCATAGATGCTTCTTTGTAGTCTTGTCAATAGTACTGCAGTGATGAGTCACTGAAGCTCTCAGATTTCCTCGTGGTCTCATGTATTAATATGTATTAATCAGGATGAAACTTGTTTGGTGTCCCAAAATCAAATCAATGCTAGTTAAACATTGTTCCTTTTATGGCCATACTGAAATCACACATGCAGGGGTGGGTTTCTCCTGGTTCGCTGGTTACCCGCTTTGTGGGCACGCTTTTCGAATGGCTGTCAAAAGCGCGCTGCGCGTGATCGACTCAGAAATTTCGGTGCAGTTCTGCAAGCACTCTGACAGAACAGCTGCGCGGTGGATATCCGCGGATTTGTGAGCTTTCTTTTAAAAAAAACAGAAGACACCCTCAGTTGCAAAGCACCCGTTTACAGAATGCTAGCAACACTTCATTCTTCCTGCAGGACATCCTCAGTTCCTCAAAAGTTTATAGGGGCCATTTGGTACCCAGAGGCATTTTAACTTCTACTTAAACCTTGTCTCAATCCAGCTAACTTCACCCCCTGCTTCTTAAATAATTTTTAAAAGATGTAAAGAGTATTGGAGTGAGTGCCTTACTACAGTTCCATAGGAAAAGCCTTTCATTCCAGCCAGTGAAGCTTAGAGCAAGATCTTTTCCTACCCCAAGGTGTGGATGCGTAGGGAGAACACAAAGCAGCTACTAATGTGCTTGGCCATCAAGGACTTGCTCTTTGGAGACCACAGGTTAAGAGATGAGGGTTGCTGTGATGTACAAAGAGAAGCTGAGATCAGAAGAGAAGGAAAAAGGGGGTCACTTCCAACAACGAAGGCCCTTGTCCACACTCCAATTTATGAGAGCTTCCTTGCCCATCAAAGCTTATATTTGGTTCTGCAAGACGTGGGGTTCCCCCATTTGCTCATCTCTTAAAATAACAGCCCGTGCTGAAGAATCCGATATACCATCAGCAGGCAAAATCAGCAGGCAGACTGACAACTGTTTTGTTGGTTTTGGTGGAGTGTTGGTTGTGGGGCCAAGTTTGGTTTTGGCTGACGATCAAAATCATTTCTGGGCAAAGCTGACACAAGGACCTTTCAGCCATACCTGTGGTTGGTCCTCATGCCAAGTCAGAGGTTTCTTAAAATGTCACTGCTAGTCTTGCCTTTAACTTTGTAACCTTCCCAAATGTGTGTGTGTAGGTTCGTGTCTATCTGTGTGTCTTGGTTTTTTTTTTAATGTAAAAAAATTAATTGGTTTTATGGGCAATATATGTATGGATAAAAGGCGATGGAGCTTCATCATTAGCAAGTAAGGCATTACTTGTGGAAAGCAGTATTGATTCAAGTTTCTATCCTGATTTGCATCTTTGGAAGCAACTGCTTCTCTATACCATTTTCTTAAAGAGTAACTTTAAATAATTAGACTCCTTGGGTTTTGACAAGTCAATGCTCTGCATTTCATTAAAATCCTGATCTCATTTTAAGTCTATATTTTAATCTACTGACCATCTGACCCCTACTGTTAATTTAATTGCACTGTTTTCTGCCATTCTTAAACTAGAGATTTTTTTTTAGGAAATATTCATGGTGGAGAAAGTGAAAGCTAATAACGAGAGTTACAGAGACTGAAGTCCTTGTCTTGGGGATTTCTTTAGCTTTGAACCCTGGATTTTTCAGTGACAAGTAAAGTAGTCAATTAAGTGGTTTACAATTTTGTTGTTGAAAAGGAGAAGTGCTTTCCTAGGGTGATAAAAGGGTTTCCTGTTTGTTTTGGAAGAAAGGTGTAATGGTTTCCAAAAGCATTAATCAAGAAATATAAATCACCATGTAGTAAAATTATAATTCTTCCAAGAGGCATACATCTGAAACAAGAATTATTGCTTTTTGTTAGGACAGGCTGCTGAGCTACATACTCCCCTATTGCCTACTTAAACTGGACAGCAGTGTTTCAAGGTTTCAGGAGCTGTACCTGTGCTGTGATATATCCGTGCTGCTGCTGCTGCTGTCATGATGGACATTAAAACACTGATGGGCCCCTTTCCTTCTCAATACTTCACTGCCTTCTCTGTCCTAAATGATGGGGTAGGTTTAGGTCTTGCCCAATAAAAGTCTATTCACACTGCCAACTGTCTGGATCTTCAAGGAAACAAAACCAGAAAAACGAGAGACAACAGGATTTAGGCCCAGGAATCTTCTAAATACAAACTGTTGTATAACTGAGCTATGATTCCTAATTGGAAAATGTAAAACTCCAAATCCAAGTAACCACAATGTACTCAGTTTTATATCACAATGAGGATAAGACCTCTACTCTCTCAGCACACATGCATGTTCTTTTTTTTTCTTTAAGAGTATTTGTCAGCATTTTATATTCTGAATGCTTAGTATATGCTAGACATGGAATACTCCATCCCAAAATATAAAAAGGTGGCCTTTATTCAGTAGTTATAAAGATACATTTATATCAATGAAAGTGAGGCAGCACTTTACTCCGGGAAGATATTCAGATGCCCGAGCTGTATACTTTTATAATGAGCTGGCTTTCCAGTAAGAACTAAGATGGCAAACATCAACCTGGAACAACTTCTGACCAAGTATTTCCTGGAAAGTATTTCATTTCGTAAATAGAAAAATTAAGAATTCCATGTGCTTGTGCTTTTTGTTATGTTTATACAATATATATATAAAGTATATGAGGCAGCTCTCAAGAGGGCAAGCTTCATTTCCTTGTTGTATCTACCCAAGATAAAGTGAAACCAAGTGAACATTCCTAGAACAACCACCGAACAGCACTAACCCTATGGCTTCAAATATGGCTATTAGGACACTTAAGTATTCTCAAGATCAGAATCTTAAAAAGAATTGAACTATCTTCATAGCATCATAAAAAAAAATGTCCTGTTAGGTCGTCTCAGCTTTGCACTGCTGATGATTTGACTAATCAGGAAGATAGAAAAGGGCATCAGGTTTTCACTGAATACTCATATCACGAGCCATCTATTTATTTTAATAGTATGGCATAAAGGTAGAGCAATAATGCAAGACAAGGGTTGTCTTCTGAGCCTGCGATTTCACTAAATTGCCATGTATATTAGCATTTAACATTTCCTCAACGTAAATACTGCATAGCAAATATCAAGCAAGACACACTCCTATCATGTATACTAGAATGCATTGTTTTTCTCTATTACATCTTATATACCCCAACCATCCAACTTATTTTCCCCATGAGAAACTACAACTGGTTCCCACTTTAACAAGGTGAGGGAAATGGTGGTTCTCACTATGGGCACCAATTCTATGAAAGTCTTGGCTTTCAAAACCTAGGTATAGATCTGATGAATAAATAAACAAAATGTCCCAGATGGTGAAAATACAAATAAATGGCTTTTGCGACTCTGACAAAATTCATCTCTTGTTGTTCCCATATTTGGAACTCTCTGCAGAAAGCGATGGTTGTTAATGATCTAAACGAGACTAGAGTTCGATAGACTCCTGTCTATTAAACTCAGTTCCCACTGATCCTAAATAATATGCCCAAGGATGAGGAATTATATCAACAGCATCCCAATAGGAATTATAAATGCCCCATTCAAATAATTACTTCCATTCAATGTCTAATTTGTTGGCAATAATGATTTTTTTTTTGCTTCTTTTACAAGTTGTAGCATAGAACAAGCTGCCCTGTGTCGTCTTATAGGGAAGATGAATAAAAAATTAATTAATGAGAGCGGGGTGGTGGCACAGTACTGTATTCTGTTGACTGTTTATTTTATGTAGATATGATTCATCTACATCTATAAAACAGAAGTGTTTGTTTGTATGTGCTTTATACAAACTTGCAGTTCTCCACCAATCTTGCCCAAATTTAATACATACCTTCCTTAGGGTTGCAAAATCACCACTGGGGGGGGGGAAGATCATAGGCTTCTTTGCTCCCCTTTCCCCCCTCAAATAGTGTGGCAAAGGGGACACCCCCCATCAGCAAAAACAGCATGAAAAAGTTCTATTGAGCATGTGCAGGACAGCCCCTTTTTTAAAATGCCACTTTTTTCAAACGGAGCTTAGCTGAGGCAAGTGGGGGAGAGGGGAGGAGGAGCACTCTGCAAGCCTCCAATTCAGCCTGAAAGGGACTTCAGCTGCTTCCACCATTCTGGCACAAATATACTTTCTTTCAAAAAATAAAAAAATAAAAAACCCCGAGCAAGGCCGGGTCATCAGCTATTCTTAAATATTTCTGTCTCATTCTTTAGAATAAAAAGCCTATTAATGAAACATGAAACTCTTGTCCCAAACTATTATTAATGAAACATGAAACCCTTCTCCCAAACTAGCAGCAACAAAGGAATAATGCATGAGAGGGGAAGAGGAAAACAAAGAGCAATCATCATGTTGAAGAGTATTTCTTCTAGCAATTAGTTGGAACAAATTAAAAACCATTTAGAGATGACAGAAACTCACCAGTAGCTGGTTTCAGCAAAGCTGATAGGATTGATTATATTTCCTGGCTTTCTGTTGCAAACTGGAAGAAATGGGCTATAGACCTGAAACAGAGATTATGATGATTTTAAAGACTAATTTCCAACTCCATTCACACCTGAGTCACAACTTGCACACTGTCAAAGTTGCACAATGTCAAAAGTTTCAGTGAGGAAATGTGTAAGCCAAAGCATATTTTGGCTCTCAGAAGCTCAAAGGGCAGAGTTAGGAGTATAATTAGGACTGGTATTTCCCAAAAGAATTTCACATTGTTAACAACAGCGAATATTTCAGAGCGTTCATTGTACCTAGCCATTTTCCCAAGCAAATTTTTCAGGGAGCATTGTGAGCGATTTACTAATCTCCAACCTCTTTGAATCATGTTCCTCTGCAGCTTTTTTAAATAGTTTCTTTTCATCGCACCCCTTTTCCTGTCAACACAACTAAAGTCAAGTACAACTGTGCCCCAAGCAATGTAATATAGCTTGATTTTCCTCTTGTTTTTCACTCTTAACTAGGCGGAACAATTTATTTGAACCTATGGACAATTATGGACTCAACTTACACTCCCACTAATCAGAACCTAGAGAAAAGGGCTGCCTTTCTAACAGGATATGAAGAAAATGTGGAAAATTTGTCTTTCCAGTTTGAAACAGACCTCTTACTGTATTCTGGATTCTATACCTGTATGGTATTAATTTCCCAAAGTTTCCATGACTGAAAAGGTAGTGTTAGCTTAATTCTTTAGAGGACTTTCCATTTTGAAGGTGGAAAATAGGTCTTGTGGGCTACATGTTCCATACATCTGTGTGCATTTAGGACCTAAGAAACTAGCAGGAAATCAAAGGGCTTCTATTTAATTCGACATCCAATGCAAAATTAACTCAGGTTCCATAGCCAGAGAGTTGAACTCTGAGTTCTGGAAAGGTCTGGCTACAAGACTCTAAACATGAGCCAACTAGCAAAATTATTTCAAATTTCAATAAATGATAAAGTAAGGTCATATAAAACCTGGATCTGTATACAATATCCTTTCCCTATGTAATGTTTCTTGGTATTTTGAAGCACTCTGATCCCCATATTTCCCATCAAAACTCATCTAGTGTACACCCTTTTTGGGAGAGTGGACTGATGTTCATTTTCATTATAGGAGAGAATGAACGATGTGACTATTAATTAAGGTTATTCTTTTCTTGGGGTAAGAGAAAGGGCAATTCATTTTTGATTCCAGGTCAAGAGAGAGCAAGCCTGAAGGGATAGCCTGCCTAGATTCACTTGGTGAATCATTACACAGAGTCAAATTTTTACAGAGCTCTGTAAGAGCATGCATTGTTACATTGATCTCTTAAACTGGTCTACCACCTGAACTCATTGGGTTCATTGCTGTTACAAGAAATGTATTCACACAGCCATGCAACAAAGAGACAGAGAGAGAGAGAGAGAGAGAGAGGGAGAGGGAGAAAGAGAGAGAGAGAGAGAGAGAGAGAGAGAGAGAGAGAGAGAGAGAGAGAGAGCGCATTGTCTCTTTAGATAACCATACTGGTGACAGGTTCTCTGCTTAGCACTAACAAGAACATAGAATCATAGGGCTGGGAGGAATCTCAGAGGTCTTCTAGTCCAAGGAAGGAGACCTTATACCGTCCTGCACAAATGGTTGTCCAGTCTATTTTTGAAAACCTCCAGTGATGGAACTCTCACAACAGGAGGCAAAAAAGCAAGCTACGAGATGGAGAAGGTTGATAAAATAGTGGCACTGATGGAACGCCCTCTGGAAAAGGTTGCTGACCCTTGCCTTGGGAACACAGAACTAGAGTGACACTACGGAGACAAACCAGGATTTGGAGGAGTTTATTAATTTATTTATTTATTTATTTATTTATTTATTTATTTATTTATTTATTATTGTTATTAAATTTATACCCCGCCTCACTTCCCCGGTCAAAGGGAACTTGAGGCGGCTTTAGATGTTTATCCTACTGTTACTATTTCATAAGTAATTCAAGTCAGTGAACATACCTAATACTCCTTCCTCTTCCTATTTTCCTCATTACAACAATCCTGTGAGGTGGGTTGGGCTGACTAAGAGGGTTACCAAGGTTACCTAGCTGGCTTTCATGCCTAAGGTGAGGCTAGAACTCCCAGTCTCCTGGTTGCTATGCCAGTACCTTCATCACTGCATCAAACTGGCTCTCATAAAAAATGATTGTTCCCTGCATCATTCTGAAATGGCCAATAAGCACAGTTCTGATCCCACCTACTGCTGGTCACATGACTCTGCCATTGGTGTAATGTGTGGCAAAGCATTAACAGATTTTACAAGCCTGGGGGTTGCTTTAAGAAGCTGCTGGCTTTTGGAAAAAAAAGACAACTTTATTATTGGTACACCTAAGGAAAGCTCAAGATTGTCACTGATGGTCTAGAGCACCAGTGTCAAACTAGCGGTATCACCAGTGGTGGTATTAATTTTTTTTTACTACCGGTTCTGTGGGTGTGGCTTGGTGGGTGTGACTATGCTGTCGACCAATCAGAGGTGGTATTTGCCAGGGTCGGACAATCAGAGGTGGCATTTGCTGGTTCTCTGACTCAATCAAAATTATTGCTACTTGTCCTCTGGAACCTGTCGGAACTGACTGAATACCACCTCTGGGTGTCACATTACCATCATGTGATGGATTGAGATGTTTTTTCCCTTTGCAGAGCTTGGGTGGGTGTGGTCTACACGTGATGTATCTGGCCCACAGGCTGCCAGTTTGACACCCTTGATCTAAGACAAGTTGGAGGCGATGTCATGAGGACAGAAAAAAAACATGCTGTTGGGACATGTTTTGATGCAAGAGGGGAGAGGGCCAGTTTAGTAGCAAGAATGAAGCTTTCTTTCAAAGAAAGTTAACCAATGGATTGCCAGAAAGAAATGCTTGTTTTGATAGCCACAACACTAGTAGGATTTGGAAAATATAAAGGATTATAAACAAGGCTGCTGGGGGTTCTCATGGGGGTTCACGCGATCCTCTTGCTAAGGGTTTGCCCAGTTCATCCC
>JANHGC010001979.1:26628-51220 GCA_027560395.1 Boaedon fuliginosus
GTAAGATTTGCAAATTCACTAGAAAGTGGAGTAAAGAAAAGTTGGGAAGAGAAAAGACAACAGAGAAGGATGCAATGTGCAAGCCCCTTGGGAACAATGAACATGGAGTCCATAGCATCCAGAAGAAACAGGCATTGGGATGACCAAAAAACATTGACGCTGAGGCAAGAAATACTGTTATCCTTATCAGAAGTTAAGGAAGAAAAAACAGAACCATCAGTCTGATAGTGAACTGTGAAAGAAGACATAATTGGAAAGGTGCTCTTGCAGAAGAAGTAAGGCCATGTGACCTTGAAGATGTCTCACCACTTGCATTAATTTGAGGTAGTGAAGGTCCTTTTACTTTAAGCATATATTGTCCGGAGCAGTCATTCAAGATGCTGTAAAATGGCTCGAGCTGGGTCAGCAAATGGCCCAATGGTCATATGGAGAGACTATATGTTGAATTACTTCCCGGTAAGCTTCTTTAAATGGTGCTCAGAATGAGTAGCCTCCAGATCTATGCATAATATTTTCTCTTCTTTTTATAAATGTAAGCCTCAAAGTCCTGTTTTTAAACTGCCGACACTGTTCAATTTATTCAAGGCACATTACCCAAAAACAATGTTAGTCTTTTAAGGATTATACGAAGTCTAATGCTACAAAGTCCTTCAGAAGACTTTTTCGTGGCATGCCAAGAGAACATCCCTTAGAAAATCAAATAACATCAATAAGAAGGCGACCACTTGAAATTTTAGTAATCCCAATTACTGCTTTAGTGGAAAGTAGCAGTTTTGAAAACAGTAGTTTAGAAGGTAGGCTTCCTTCTGACTTTTGCAGTGTTGAAACAAAAAAAATCCTAAAAAACATGTTATTTTTGTTTAGGGGAGAGAGAGAGAGAAAGTGGTGGTGGTGGGGAGGAGAGAATTAATTGCACTCTCTTCACTCTTACCAGATAAAGCAGTTATATTTTCTCTAGGTATGAACTTTATTTAAAGAGGATAGGATTTGCTAAAAATGAGGAGGGTACATGTATTAGTATCTAGCAAAACTGCTTATTCTGATACATTAGGCAAGATGTTTGTATACTTCCTAATACAGCATAAACCAATAAAGTGAATAACAATTCATATTTAGAGTATCCAATGTATTATGCATTATGTTGTCCGTATGGAACATCTTCAGTTAAGAATGGAAAATAAATCAACTCAAGATGAGCTATGAGAAAGTAGACACAAAAAATATGCGCAAACACAGATGTGGTTCTCAAAGTGCTGTGCAATGTTGGTGTTATGCATTTCAAAACAAAAGGTATTTTTCAATGTTGTCATCTCTCTCCCCCCCTTCCCCCCCATTTGCTTTTTCTTGACCTTAAGATAGTTTGCTTGACCTTGAGATGGTTCCAGAAAAGAATTCTTCTAAGTCAAGGGATGGTACAAAAAATTGGCACTAGTAAATTGGTCACCCAAAGGCAGAAAAATACCTAAAATGGAGTAATGAGTAGAATTTAAAATTCTATCCTAAATCTGTGAAGTGCTGTATTGGGCTGGAGTAAGAAGCAAGTTTGTCTACCCATCTAAACAGCCTGGGGCAGAGTGTTCTTTCAGGCACATTCTGGAACCAAATTTTCATCTACATTTTACAGCAATGTAATGGCTTCATGTTTAACTATTCTCTTCCTTATCAGGATGTTCTTCAGATCTTGGGTTTTGCCTGTATATTATGGTAGTTAGACATACCATACCTTCTACAAACATCATTTCTACTGGGTGTGAAGGGGTTACAAGTACCAACATTTTATAGACACCAAATTTACAAAGGTGAATCTGTGGATGGCTTGAAGAAATATACTTCATTCTGTAGGTCATTTGATTATATGGGTAGAATGAGAATCTGCAAAACTCTGGTACAAAGTTTTAAAATTCCTTTATGGCTAAACATATAAGTAGAAGAACCAATAGTAGAAGAGCATGTCAGATTCCATAAATGTCCTTTAAATCAGGAAAAGTTCATGTGAGTTCATCCATCTGAATCTCTCTTAAAACATCACAGTAATAAACTCCTGATTAGCTAATACTTCAGATGCACCAGAGAGCTTTAACTTTTTTTTTCTTGGAGCAAACATTAACTGAGTGATTGTATCTGTTATTTTATCCACCAATTATAACCACCTACCTTTTCAGTAATTATTATGCTTTTTCCCTTCTTAACATCTTTAGACTATCTCAAGAACTTTACCTCCTGTTTCTGAGGGAACAAATTTGATGCTTGAAAGTATTCTAATTATGCCCAGGACATAAGACCTCCTTTTAAATTATTTTTAAAGAAATATTTGAAGTTTTATATTACAACTCTTTGATGAAAGTCACATTAGAACTGCTCAGTTCCCATCTGAAAGTTTTCTATCACTTCTGATGGAAGACACAATAGGAAAAAAATGTACATAAATATGTATTGTCCTTTGACTCTTCCCTCTAACATATGTATGTCAATGAAAAGGGCTGTAACAGAAGAGGTTGTACCATTAGATAGAATGATGTGGTTACCTCAGCAGTGGATGTGGGCACACGGAGGCATATCATGTTCTGTAGGAGTTTGTGACTTCTTTAAGCTTTCATTTAAAAGACAACTCTGAGGCAGATGCAAATAGCTATCAGAACTGTCTACATAAATTTATTGATACTTCAAGCCACATATTTATTTCCATAGATTCACAAGTATTTCAAGTCTATTTTATCAGGTAGAGAATTAACTATCACATTTCATATAGTCTGATGCTCAATTAGGCCATGTCGCTTTAATACAGTATATACAAATTAAAATGATTTGCAAAATCATTTGTTTTAATGTAGCAAAAACATCTACAAACAGCTGAGATTTTCCCAAGCACAGCAATACAGAGAGGTTTTTGTTTTTGTTTGCTATGCCTTTAGCAACACTAGAATTTATATGCCCTACTAACTGCATGCCACACGTTCTCAGATTCTTCACTTCAAAGTTGTGATTTTTTTTTCTTTTGAGGGGGTATATGACAAGTGCAAATTATAACAAGATTTTTCTTTTCAAACTTGGTAGTACACTCAGCATTCTTCTTTTAAGTTGGTAAGCTAATCATTTTCCCTGAAGGTTGCTATAAAGAAGAATTAAAAGATGGGCTGCATTCAGAAAACAGGCTTTCTGCATAACTCTGCTCTGCTGTAATATAAGACTAATTCTCCATCTTGCTCCTCATTTGCAAATGAAGTTTCCACTTGACTGAATGCTACATTTTAATTATGAAAAGACCAGAAGGGAACTGATAAAGATTAATGCAAGAAAAACATACAGATGAGCCAAGACAAACCAAGAACAGACAGACAAATAGACAAAGCACAAATGCAGGGTTTTGTGAATTACCAACTTAGTTAAATTTCTATCAGCGGTTATTATAGAACACTAATAAGATAAAAGGCCACTTTTTTGTTTTGTTTTGTTTTTAATTTTTTAAACTTTATTATACACAACATTTTTATACAGTGTTGAAATGACATATCTTTCCCATCACCATTTTTATCTATCTTTTCTTAACATGGCATATCTCTATAGTTATATACAGTTTATGTCCCATGATACAAGTCATATTTGTTCATTGTAAAACATACATTTTCCTTTCTTATTCTTTACCTTTGTTTCATCTTCCCATCCATTTATACTGTAAGTCCCAAGAATTGTAAAAATCCGTGTCTGCTTTATCTTTTAAATAGGGGGTGAGTGATGAGGCCTCTCTCAAGAAGCCTGCTCTGGACCTGGCTGTGTTGAAAAACTTCTGTCAAGTCTCCAACCTTCATTTTTTTAGGAAAGGTGGGGGAGAAGGTGATGGCACTCCAGCTCCTGCAATCCTTGGATGAAACTGATTATCTAGATCCCTTCCAGTCTGGATTCAGGCTGGGTACAGACTGAAACAGCATTGGTCACATTGGTAGATGATCTCTGGCAGGGACAAGATGGAGGTCATTCCACCATCCTGGTGCTACTTGACCTCTCAATGGCTTTTGATACCATTGACCATGGTATCCTGCTGCAGCGGCTCAGGGGTTGGGAGTAGGAGGCACTGTGTTGTGGTGGTTCTCCTCCTATCTCTTGGGTCGTGTGCAGTCAATGTCAGTAGGAGGGCACAGGTCAAGCCCAAGACCTCTGGTATGCAGGATACCACAGGGTTTGGTCCTCTCACCAGTCCTGTTCAACATTTATATGAAGCCTCTGGGTGAGATCATCTGAGGGTTTGGAGTGAAGTATCAAAAATATGCTGATGAAACTCAATTATTCATCTCTACCCTGAACCAAACCAATGATGCCATTGAAGTGATGGTCCGGTGCCTGGAGGCTGTGGGGGCCTGGATGAGGATCAACAGATTGAAACTCAACCCGGACAAGACTGAGTGGCTTTGGATTCTGTCTTCTCAGAATGTCCATGGTGTTTCATCTTTGACAATGGGGGGGAGGTGTTGACCCCCTCAGAGAGAGTATGCAACTTGGGAGTCCTTGTGGACTCACAGCTGAAATTAGAAGAACATTTAGTGGCTGTGGCCAGAGGGACCTTTGCCCAGGTTTGCCTGGTGCACCAGTAGCGTCCCTTCCTGGACCAAGATGCACTGCTCACTGTCACTCATGACCTCATCACCTCCCAGTTAGATTACTGCAACACGCTCTACATGGGGCTGCCCTTGAAAAGCATTCAGAAACTTCAACTGGTCCAAAATGTGATTGCACAAATAGTTATGGGTGTGCCTTGGTACACCTATACCACACCACTCTTGCGTGAGCTACACTGGCTCCCACTCAGCTTCTGGGTGCAATTTAAGGTGCTGGTTATGACCTTTAAAGTCCTACATGGTATAGGATTGGGTTATCTACGAGACCACCTTTTACTACCATTTGTGCTCTGTGAGAGCCCATAGGGTTAGCCTCTACCAGATACCATCAGCCAGAGAATGCTGACTGGTGGTTCCTCGGAGAAGGGCCTTCTCTGTGGGTGTCCTGGTTCTCTGGAATGAGCTTCCCCTGGGGATCCGGGTTATTCCTGACCTGTTGACCTTTCACCGAGCCCTTAAAACATGGCTCTTTCAGTGGACTGAGTTGGGCCATACCTGAAGAATGCTTTAACAATTTTTTTAACTTTTTTATTAATTTAACAAATTTTAAGATGTAATGTATTGTTTTTATATTGTTTTATTTTGTTGTGAGCCATCCAGAGTCCCTCGGGAATTGGACGGCCAAGAAATTTCAACAAACAAATAACATGAGGCTCAGTGGCAGTGGTTAAATGTAGCACTGCAGTTTCTGCTGACTTGTTGTCAGATCGAATCGCAAGCTCCCACGCCGACCCACAAGCTCAGAAAACGAACCTTTTCCCCCCCTCCCTCCCCCCGAATGCTACACCCGAGCTACGGATATTCGCCACCCTCAAATTCTGGACTGCGAATTTCAAATTGTGTCTCTGCAGGTCCCAAGCAAAGCGGTGCTGAGAGACCCACATTGCCGCCTGCTTAAAGAGCCCAAATCTATCAAAGATGCCTTCCAGTTTGGTGGATCCCCCGTCAGCCGCTTAGAGTTCGATAAAATACCAGGAATTTCACCAGAAAGGTAAACACTGGAAAGCGAAAAGTATTTCTGAAACTGAACTACTTCAGACAAAAAAATAATAATAATAATAGGGAGGCAAAAAAATCTCAGGTCCTCGATTTAAAACCACAATTGAGCGCAAAAGTTTTGTTGCTAAGTCAGGCGGCTGTTAAATGGGTTGTGCCTCATTTTACGATCTTTTGTGCCCCAGTTGTTAAGCGAATCACTGCTGTTGTTAAGTGAACTGTGGGGTTGTTGAGCAAATCTGGCTTCCTCCATTGACTTTGCTTGTGGGAAGCCAGAAGATGAGCTCCGGCAATACATCATCAATACACGCCTGAATTTGGAACATAGTTATGCCATTTTTTTCAGT
Organism: Boaedon fuliginosus; assembly: GCA_027560395.1. Classification (NCBI taxonomy): domain Eukaryota; kingdom Metazoa; phylum Chordata; class Lepidosauria; order Squamata; family Lamprophiidae; genus Boaedon; species Boaedon fuliginosus. Next base: position 32,582 of record JANHGC010001979.1, read on the forward strand.
GCCGTCATAACTTTGAACAGACATTAAGCGAATGGTAGTAAGTGACCTTCTGAACTCTAATCCAGCCTTAAGAAAGCTTGAATGACCATCGATGCTTCTTCAACAGGTTCCATTTCTCCCTGGAGTTGAGACTGAACTCCTCCAGTGGCCTCCTGTTCTACATGGCTAACGAATCCCTGGGCTCCTCCTTCTCCCTTTTCGTCACCAATGGACGGTTGGTGCTTTTGGCTGATACCAACGGACATAAACTGAGACTCCGGACCAAAGAAAAGTACCATGACGGAAGATGGCACACGGTAAAGAAAGGGGAAATAGGCACATTTTGTTAATCTCTTCTATGTCAAATGCCTTCGTTTTCCTCTGCATTAACACTGAGCCAAGAGTGTGTTTCTATTGATGAACTAGCATCAGATAGGATATGGTATCCACTCATTGGCTAGATGGTTGAATGCGTTATAAACAATTATTCTATTCTATTCTATTCTATTCTATTCTATTCTATTCTATTCTATTCTATTCTATTCTATTCTATTCTATTCTATATTCTTATACTGTAATATGGTACTTCGCCAATATATCCTGCTTTGCCCTTATCTATTTTAGTCTGGGTGTAAAAAATGAGGCCTCGGGAAAGTATTTCTGCTATATAATATAATCAAAACTATTTTTGCATGGAGACCTGAGTCATCTCATGAGTTAATCTGCAAATTGGAAATACCAGAGAAAATAGAGAATCAATGGGCTGCTGCTGATCTGATACCAGGATACTCCTCAAACTAAATTGTCTGTCAATTAAAGGAATAAAAGTTCCAGTAAGATAGCCCTTCTATGGTAGAGGAAGCATATTATTCTGCAGCTGTGATACTGAATAGAGCCATGACTGGTGGCAAGTTGCTGCTGATAGGTCATACATTTGGATGGTTTCTCCTTCTGGCCAGAAGTTAAGGCTGGGCTTTTAAAATTATTATTTGCTATATTTGAGATAGTGGTAGTATTTTTGAAAGGCTTAGGCTTTCTTTCTAGGACTGACAGAAAGTGATTAATCCAAAGCACTAGGCTTTCTTTGTCTTAGATGAGACTAAAACACACATTCCCGTTTTGTAGTCTGATATTCTAACCACAGGGGGCATGATGGCTCAGTAGTTAAACATGCTGAGCTTGTCAGCTAGAAAGCCATAAATGGCATGAGTTCCCCTTGCTTGCCCCAGGTCCTGCAAACCTAGTAGTTCAAAAGCACATAAATACAAGTAGATAAATAGGTACCACTTTGGTGGGAAAATAATAGCATTCTCCACCCCTCGGCATATGGTCATGGTAGCTATATGACTATGGAAGTATCTTCAGACAATGCTGGCTCCCTCTGCTAAGAAATGGAAATGAGCACTGCCCTTTAGTTAGACATGACTGGATAGGGGAAAACTTTACCTTTACTCTAACCACTACACCAAACTGGATCCTCTCAAATTAGTAGTTCAGAAATGTATTACCTTCATGGCAAGTGAAGGATTATCATCTCAAATTATTTCAGGCAGGGCATTTTTTAAAATTATGATCTATTCAGGGCAGTAAGATGACTATTTAATTAGGAGAACATACTGTACTTTTCGCTCCATAAGACGCACCTGACCACAAGATGCACCTTGATTTAGAGGAGGAAAACAAGAAAAAATAACAACCCTAACCACAGATAGGTGTCTTCTCATGTGCCAGCTCTGCCTATTGACTCCTGCACTGTGGAAAAGAGACAGAAAAGGTGGGCAATGACAAAGACAGAAGAGGGGGTGTTCAGCACTACAAAAGGACCCTGCTGCTGTGGCCTGGCTCCTATTCATCAAAGGAACGGCACTGGTCCACCACTGGGGACTCCTGAGGTAATACACTTCACAGTCTGTGATGCAATATTCGCTCCATAAGACGCACTTTCTACCCACTTTTTTTTTGTGGGGGGGGAGAGTGTCTTATGGAGTGAAAAATATGGTAGTTTATTACTCATAAACATTAATTCTGAATGTGATTTATGCTTGTAGGAAGTCCATATTTTATAAAGAAATGGGAGTGGATACTGCTTCTGAATACCCTGTTTCCCTGAAAATACGACCTCCCCTGAAAGTAAGACCTAGCTTGATTTTTACACGTCCACCCAACATACACATGCCCCTAACTCATAGGTTAGTCAGTGGATGACATCCCCTGAAAATAAGGCCGGGTGCCTTTTTGGGTGGCAAAAAAATATAAGACAGGGTCTTATTTTCAGGGAAACACGGTATTAACTGCTGGAAATCCTAATACAGTACTGTGAAAATCAAAGCTAACTTGGTGTAGTAGTAGCTAAAATAACAGATTAGAAACCAGGACATTGTGATTTGTAGTTCTCCTTTAGGCATGAAAACTGGCTAGGTGATTTTGGTACAGGCTTTTTTTTTTCTCAGCACAGGTCTCCAGATAATAGGAAATGGAAGCATTATGCATAGAACCTGCAGTTATAAAAAGTTATTATAAAAATAAAAATAATAGACCTGACAATGGCTCAGAGCAGGACAATTGAAGGAAGAGTCAGAAGGGCTAATTCTGGCTGCACAAGATCAAGGCTTAAGAACAAATGCATACAAAGCCAGAACTGCAATTGCAAATGCTTCCTCTGCAAAGAATCTGAGGTTAGTGAACCATATAGTTAGCTGCTGCAAGAAGGTTCCACAGACTGCCTACAAAGAAAGAAATGACAAAGTAACGACTGTGCACTGGAGTATCTGCAAGAAATATCGTTTGCCTTCAGGCAAGAACAGGTGTGACTACAAAATAGATAAAGTAACAGAAAAATGAAGAAACTAAATACTTTGGCACTTTATAATTCAAACAGATAGACACCTGCCATATAATCCCCAGATTTAACAACTGTTAATAAAAATGACAAAAATGGATGTGGCAGTACCTGGGAGTAGTAGTATAGAGAAAGAACTGAAGAAAATCACAAAATACAAATTCCTGGTAGAATGACTGTGGAAAAAGAAAGCAAAAATAATACCAATAGTAAAAGGTGTCTTGGGTGCAATCCTAAAACATCTGGAGCACTACTTGAACACTATCAGCATTGACAAAATCATCTCCAGTTAATTACAAAAGGCAATTAAGCTTTACCTGGAACAGCTTACATATTGCAACAATATATTTATTACCATCAAACATCATCTCCTTATTTCAAATCCTTGAGAATGACTCAGTAGGTGGATAAAAATGCCAAGTCTAGTCTAACCATCTAATTATGTGATCAATAATAATAATATACACCAACCATAGGTTCATCAGTTTTTCCTTTGTCCTACATAAAGCAACCAATAAAGCCTTGGGGGAAAATATTCAAATAACATGCCAAGATGAGAATCATGATAGCCATGGGTATTCCCTGTAACACTCTGTGGAAATAAAAATTGGATTTGGAAGAATGAAGATAGGAAGAGTATTGATCATTGTGAAGTCTGGTGTTAAAGAAACTCCAAATGGACAGCCAAGATAACTAACAAATTGAACAAATCAACACAGTTGCCATTTGAGGCACAGATGACCAGGCTCAAATTATCCTGCTTCAGACACATTATGCAGAAAACTAGTTCTCTAGGAAAGACGCTACTACTGTGAAAATGGAAAGAAAGAAAAGAAGAGGACAATTAGCAGCAAGTAGAGGCTCTCAGTTACACCAGCAATGAATTGAAAGACCAGGTTAGGAACAGATCATCATGGAAAAAATTATTAATAGTAGACAAAAACTGCATGTAATCATTATCATCATCCTCTGATATAATACACAATATTAATATTTTATAGTAGCTGTGCTTCCAGAATTAATGCAGCCATAGATTTCCTTGTCAGTGCAATCACTGCTGTACTTCTCCCTATGACTATTGGGTGAATTGACTGATACAATAGAATGGGTAGGATTAAAAAAAAACACTGGTCTTAAACTTGATATTCCATGCTTCTTTGGCTTTTCCTCCATTAATGTATTTATCACTTCAAGTCTCTTGTGCAAGTCTCTTTGCCTCCACTCAGATGCCTATTGGCATGAACAAACATATTGACATGTGAGATTTGCTTTGGTTTAGCTCTTTAGGTTAACCCTGTCACTTACAGATTGCTTTATGTGCAAGCTGGGCCAAGCCATCATGTTTTGTTCCACACACTGTGGCTTAACACAATGAACTTACCCTGTGAAACCAGCCACAGCGTAATGACAAAATGTGTATATCTAGATTTTATTAAAAACAAAAGAAAATGCCACCAAGTTGTGACTGCTGAACATTTCTTGGAAGAAGAAAGCATCTGATTAAAAAAATATTCAGGCAATTATTTCTAAATCTTGAAGAAACAGAGACTGGGTGTATTCCACCTTCATAAAATGGTAGATACTGCTGTGGCCCAGTTGTAACTACCCATCCTGTGAGATCCAGCAGGGAGGCATATTCTGGGTCCGTCCTTTAGGAAATCAGGGTCCCTGGAGGAAAACCTTTTTTGCTGTGGTGGCTGCCTTTTGCAACATCATTCCCTCAAAGATTAGGCTTGCCCTGACCCTACTGGTTTTTCATATTAACTTAAAAAATACCTGGTTTTGTTGCAGATCCTGTGGCCCAACCTATCTAGTTGGGTCTGTAAGTTGCTTACATTGACTGTGATTTTGTTTTCATCTTATCTCCTGGTAATTAATGTATTTGTTATTGTTTTTATTATCTTATCTTGCTTTAATTCTATGCTAGAGTAATACATTTAAGATGGGTGACCATATCAATGGAATAAATAAATAAATAAATAAATAAATAAATCATGTTACAAAGCATGTTTTAAAAATGTGATTAGCATAAAAGACACAGAGGTAGTGCTAACCCTTTTAAAAAAGAAATCCAATGAAATATACTCTAATCTCCGAAATCAATAGAAAAATAATATTTGCATTAGAACCCTGATTCTATACTCCAATAATGGCGTATTTTACTGTATTAACATATAAAATGCTAATAAAAATCTGAAGTTGATATAAATAAAATTTCCTGTAGCAATAAAATATCATTGATATTCTTTATTTTCCAAACATTTTTAAAAGCCCTATTGCAGATGAGTCATTGGAAAACCATTTGTTTGGCTTTGTAAATATTGCTTTTTTCCTTCCCTCATAAATCCTATTCTTAGTCTTTTATTATTATTTACTATCTCATTTTTCACTGTATGATATTGGTTGCATATGATAAACACTTCTATTTAAACTTTGAATATTTAATAAGTTGAAGACTTGTTAACAGTGTCTGAGTCTGGAAAGGGTTTTAAAGAGTAAGCACAAGTTTCTATACTGGTAGAAGTATAGTAAAGTTCTTTCTTTCTTTGTTTAGAGCAAATTAAAACGGACAATCTTCCAACAACACCATTTGTTCTACAAACATAAACAAATCAGCATAAATTATCAGGAAAAAAATGCCATCATTTAGAAAAAGATCATTGTATATTTATCCTGACTGAAAAAGTAGTGAGATTACATTGATCTAACTTGTTTTCAAACCAATATTATCTGAACTGTTACATGAACAATTTCAGTGTGCCTTTATTTCTGTTTAAAATAAGTTTACATTTAGGTTTAAATATTTTATAAAAGGTCAACACTCATTTACAACAACATCTACATTATGTTAATTCCCATTTTGTTATTTATTTATTTATTTTACTTAGATTTATACCCCACGTCATTTCCCCAGTCAAGGGGAACTCGAGGCGGCTCTGTTTCAGAGAGATTTGAAAGTTTGAATTAGTTTTTAAAGCAACTTAATCATAACAGAGGTGGTGGTAACTGACTTAATTGTAGAGTTTATTGTTGATTTAGAGACTCTTATATGTGGTCTCTCCATTTCTTTTCTGAAAATTTCTATTTGTATGTTTTCCCAAACCATGAAGATCTTAAGTAGTGTCTGTGATAAATCACATTAACAACGGAAATGTAGCAGAACTGTAATAAAGTATTCAGACACTTCCCTTCAAAAAGTAGTAAAACTCTGAAATTAAGTGGCAGCTAAATAGTAATGAACTTATTAAAAGAAAAAAGAATATTTAGATGCCAACTGGGAAGCTATTTTTTTCTAAGATGTCATTAAACCACCCCTTTGTGCTTTTTAATTGTGGATTAACAAAATTAAAATTGATGTTATGTCTCCTGCTGTTCACAGAGGGACAGAAAATATATGGCTTTCAACAAAGGCAAGGAACCCATGAAGTTAATAGCTAAACTTTAATTGATTTCTATGGTCTTGGATTTCAAGAGCATTGCTTCCATTTTGTCTTTCTGCCTATCAACAGTCCTGTCAAGGATAGCAAAAAGCAATATCAAAATATTTTTTTTCAGTTCTATTAGCATAGCTACTGTTAAATAACAAGTCAGCTACATGAGAATACACCACAGAATAACTGGTAATATCCAGAAAATGTTAATATTGGAAAGGCTTCTTCTAGTTGGTTTACTTTTTCTTTTTATAGAAAGTGAGGTAGGGTGGTTTGGGGATATTATCTGTAGTGGAAGACAGACTTGGATAAGCTCTCACTTCTTCTGGGGCTAATGGAAGGGAATCAGTGGCAGGGTGAAAGTTCCACAGATAGGTATTTTTGTTGAAGGAATAGCCCATGGGGAGAGGGGGAAGAGGGAAAAGAGGTTGGAGTTAGTGGTTAGGTCCTTGTGAGACAGTAACAGTTGGTATGGATGGCCATCTTCATTGGGATGAGAATATTTTGCTAGTAAAGTTCCTAGGATTTGTTGAAGCCATGATTCCATATGGACAAGTTATCACTTTGAGCATCACTTTGCCCCATTAAATGGGAATCCCTCTGACTTCTAATAAAATGGATGCTATCTCAATTATCTTCTCGCAATGGCCAGCTGGGTTCCATGGCTCTTCTAACATGAATGAGAACTTTGGGGAGGGGGGAGGTGTTTTCTATGAAATTGTTACTGCCTTATTGGAGGACAGGGAGCTTCCAGAAAGAGGTGGTGAGAAACTGTTGTGGTTCCAACATTCCATTCCTGAGGAGAGCATCTTTGGAACTAATGTTGTCAGAAAGCTATTGATCGCTCTTTATCTTTCCTTTTTAGGATTTCCTTTAGAAAGATTGTTGAGTTAATGGTGGTAGATTAACCTTGCAGCAACTGGACAAAATAGATTATCTGGATCCTTTCGGTCAGAAGTTTGGTCAAGAGATAGCATTGGTTGTTCTTTTAGATGATTTATGTCATGTCCCAAATGGGGACATGTGCACTTCACTGTCATATTAGAAGCTTTTGATACCATCAACCATGGTATTACTGGGACCACCTGCAAGGACTGGGATAGTAGATGTTATTTCATAATGATTTCACTCCTTTCTTAATTGGTAGTTCCAGTCTGTGTTGATGGGGGGAAAGAAGTGAGCTCAGTGAGCCCTGAAGGGTGCTACAGGAGTAAGTACTCTTTTTTCTGTTTCTGAACATCCATACAAAGCTACTAAGACAGGTCATCCAATGGTTCAGTGTTTGCTATCATCTATATGTTAATAATGCCCATTGCTATTCCAGGCCATGACTGAAATGCTGCTGCTGCCCTTTTTCCAGATATCTGGAAGCTGTCATGGTGTGATTGGGAGATAATAAACTGAGTTGAACCATGGCAAGACAAAGCTGCTGTTATGAGTTGACATCTTCTGCTGCTATTCAAAGTAGGCAGGCAGTACCCATTAGGGAAAAAGTTTGCAACTTGGGAGTGCTTCTGAATCCATAGCTCTTATTGCAACACAGATACCCATGCCTATCTTCACAGCTGGTGCACCAGTTGTGGAATTACCTGAGGAAGGAGAACTTTGTTATAGTTATCACCACAAGGTTAGACTAGCTCCCTCTTCTTGGACTGTGCTTGAAGAGTTTGGGGCTATCCTTAAGGGGAATACAGAAACTACAGCTGATCTAAAATGCAGTGGTCAGCCTTTCAGGCTCACAGCATATGGAACTTATTGCACCAATTTTTGCAGACCTTACATTGGTTGCCAGTTGGTTTCTGGCTCCAATTTAAGGTAATAAAAAGCTCTTTTCCAATGAGCATTGGCCTGTCAACTTTGTTAGCAAAAATAGATAAGATGCAATGATAGTGCCCAATTGGCTCTGGGAAGAAGTAAGACTCTATAAAAGACTTGTCTATATTAACAATATATATATTTATTTACATACATATATATTCACAGGTATTTACACATTTGAGAACATTCTACTCAAGCATTACCCTATACACACACACACACACACATGGAAAAGGAACAGATCATATACCACGAAGTTCACATAGAAGAGGAAGGAGAAGCAAAAGGGTTCTGGGTAGACGTTATGTGTTCTTCTCTGATTGGTTGCTTTAAACATATGTCCATAGTCTCTCATTTAAGCCCTACATTGCTTTACTGGTTTAACATGGGAAAACAATATCCAACAAACTTTACCTAGATTAATAATACAGGAAGTAGCCGGGTGGCACAGGGCTTAGAAGCAGTACTCCAGGCTAACTCACTGCTCATTCCAGGAGTTGGATTCTGAGTGGCTCAAGGTTGACTCAGCATCCATCCAATGAGGAGCCAGATTGTTGGGATCAATTTGTTGCCTCTGTAAACTGCTTAGATGGGGTTGTAAAGCATTGTGAAGCCATAAGAGAGGGAGGGTATAAATTTAATAAATTAAATTAAATTATATAAGTCTAAGTGCTATTGCTATTGCTAAAGACAACCATATGAACTAGTACTACTTTAAGGCTACATTAACAGAATTTTTCAAGTCTGAAAATGAAAATCCCCCACTGTCACTTTTGAGAGGGGGAGGGGGGGTCCTAAGTTTCTTTCTCTACCTGTTACTCTTCTTTCTCATCTAATCATTTTCTGGGCAGCATTTTCAAGGTCATTCCCACATATCATTCCATGGCCTGACTGTTTAGATCTATCAGGGAGAAACAGCTGTAAATTTCATATTTTCAGGAGATTTCATGGGCTGAGGAAGGAAACATTGAAGATCTCTTCAGAGTGGCCTCCACATATTGGCCTTTTAGAAATTTTTAAAATGTAATTGCTTAGGAAAGCTTTCCCCTAATGTGAATGTTGCCATCTTTATTTCTATTTAGGTTATTTATAATTTAGATTGTATGGTTTTTATTTTTATTCTATTTGTAGTGGCTTTATTCCTGCCATGGATATTTTAATCTGTATCTGTTTTACAAAAGCTACCAAAGTCTTTTTGGACTGCAGCAACATAAAAGAATATTCCATAAATAAATAAAAACTTTAGTGCTCAACTTTAGTGCTCAACTCAGGGTAGAAATCTAATACTTTAGCATCCCCAGGAGATGTCCACTCAGCCTCTGTTTAAATATTTTCAGAAAGGTGAATCCACCATTTCCTGAGGCAACCTGTTCCATTTGAACATTTATTATTAGAACATTCTTCTTTATGTAGAATTGAAATTCTAGCCATTTATCTGGAATAATATAGGGCCATGTTGGCTAACCTATGGCACATGTGTCAGAGGTGGCACATGGAGCCATCCCACCCAGCACGAGTGAGGGTTTATGTCATGGTGCTACATTTTACTGCATTTTGAAGCACAGTTGAGCAGCGCGAACAGCTGTGTGTGGCTCACGCATACACAGGGGGGCGGGAGAGTGCTCCCCTAATCCCGTCCCTCTGCACATGTGCGTGCGATACTCCCCTACCCTTGCTCCTCTGCACATGCACGTGTGACCTCTGGAGCTGCAACAAAGCTGTTCGCGCTGCTCAACTGTGCTTAAAAACGCAGTAAAACGGGGGGGGGGGATTTGCGCACATAGATACCAACAGGGGGGGTTGAGAAGTTATTTATCAAATTGTAGATGGTTCTAAACTGAATGAAGATCTAATGCTATTATGTTAAAGGAAATCGAGATAACCTTGAGCAATGAGCTGAAATGAATAGGATAGAATTTAACAAGGAGAAATATAATGGCAGGAAAAATGAAAGGCAAAAGTATAGGGAGGGAGAAACCTGATTGGGAAATAGTATGTGTGAAATTTAAACATGAACCAGCACTGTGTTGCAGTCATTTAAAAAGTAGAAGAGGGAGTGGATTTAGTCTCTGTTGCTCCAGAGAACAGAACCAGAATCATTGAGACTTATAAAGAAATAAAATAAGGTTAGACATCAGGATGAACTTCCTGATTGTATGAACTGTCACCCAGTGAAGTTAGATGTTATGCAGTGAATAAAAAAAAAACTGGAAGTGTCCAAAGAAACTAGACAGAGACCTGTCAGAAGTGCTTGAAACAAGTAGGAGATTGCACTAGACCCCTTCCAACTCTATAGCTCTATTCATATCCAGTTTTTGGAAACTCAAAAAGGCAGCAAATCCAGTTTCAGAGGTGTTGAGTTGAAGTGCTCCTCAGGCATCCTGGAGTTACCAGAAAATTATATATATATTATTTTTATTTATTTATTTTATTAGATTTATACCCCGCCTCTCTTCCCTGGTCAAGGGGAACTTGAGGCAGCTAACAACAAGTATAAAAAATACAACACAATCCAAACAATATAAACTATCTAATCAACAATCCACACATCCCGGGGGGGGGGGCACATTATTTCCAAGCCATCCAACAAAGCCAAGTCTTTGTGGCTTTATAGAAGGCCAACAAGGTGGGAAGGATCCTGATTTCCACAGGGCGCTGGTTCCAGAGGGTTGGCGCTACCACAGAGAAGGCACGAGGACCCACCAGCCGACATTGTTTGGCTAACGGGACCCGTAGAGAACATGTAAACAGAGGCATGACATTTACCCTCTGAAGTATATCCTACCTCTCTAGTTTCTGTTTCACATCACTAAAGTAATTTGCTTTCCTTCCAAATTAAGCGGTGGATAACAGATTATATTTTAGCATTCTTTTTGGATGGTTTCATATAAGAGACAAGCGAAAATGCCGGTTTGACAATGGTACAGCCAAAGACAGTGAAGCTCTATCATTCTTGGACTGCCAGTGAGATGAAGAGAAAATTAGGGACACAAGGATATATATTGGTTTCATCCAGTAAATTAACCATACCATATTTCCAAGTCATGGATCTCCCAATACAATATTAGGATACAAAATTTCTCTCCTAACAAGTGCTGTTATATTTCTCTTGTTAGGGAAAAGGGGGGGGAGAGTACTGAGTCCAGCGCAACCAGCGAGTACTATAGTATTCAGAAATTATTTTTGCACTACGCTCTGAACGCAGAAAGCAAGGAAGGTATGTTAAGGTAACCACGCGTAAAACTCAATTAAGTTTACGCTTGTTTACGTTCAAACTCCACCCCGCCTCGCCTGTCCCGGAGCAGTACCTCCCCTCGAGGGGCAGAACTGTGATCAAGTTCGGGAAAGTGAAAGGACTCGGCGGAGGTTAGCGACATTGACCATGGCTGGTAAGGGAGAGGACGAGGCGGTTCAAATCTTATTCCCCGCTTGGGCGACGTAGGGTGGTGAGGAGCCGAAAGGGTCGGGAGATTCGTCCCAAGGAGGCTTCTGAAAGCGGGTTTCTGGCCGCGCTTTTCCCTGCGCTAAATACGCGGAGGCAACTGAATTACCGGAATGAGGAAGGGCTGCTCTTCAAAAGTGGAAACAAATCGTTCAGCGTCACGGTCGAGTCTTTTCGAAGCTCTCGGCCTTGGATTTCCACTTGACCTTTTAAGGCTCTCCCACTAAGTCAGAGGCAGCCTGAGAAAGTGGAAGCCTTTCGCTTTAGGCTAAAAAGAGAACATTTAAAATGAGCAACTCGGCTGATTTCTGGGATGTCCTCGAGAGTAAGAGGCAATCTGAAGAAAAAACGCTTTCATAAAGGCAATGGGGCTAACGGCTATTAAAGGCCCCGGTATTTCAGTGGTCATAAGAAGCAGGTGAACTCTTTGTAATTAACAAATGGCTTTTCTTATCTGGATTAATGACTTCTGCAAAAGACCAGATTGGATAAGAGAGGTGGCTTCAGATAAATTTGGAGCCCAGCCGATTCACGCTGATAACACACTTGCTGTTTATTTTTAACTTGTTTTTAATTATATATTTTTGATATCTGTGCCCATCAGATCTTATTGCAAGTTGTTAGTACCAATTTTTAGTACAAAATACAAAGCAAAGGAGATATTGTCATTCTTGCATTTGTTTAATATCTCAGTGCCATCTGTGATGTTAGCCAAGCGTCTAGATTGTTTTCCGCATGTTTACATTTATAAGTCATTGAAATATTATCTGTTGAATTAATGTCATCCCTTCTGTGCAGCATATGTTCCATTTAGGGTTTTCACTAAAGTAAAAACAGGAATGAATGAAATGTAAACGTTTTATACAAATTATGAGCCTTGAAAGGATAACTCTTTCCATTTTTAAGCCAGTGAAATTTTTATAGGACATTGAGCTCTATAATTTATGTTTGTGCAAAATAAAATAGTTTGTAGATGTAATTTGATACTGTAGAAAAGAAAACACCTTAGTTCTTGAACCTAGTGATTCTAGAAAGGCTGAAAACGAGCATTTCTTGTTTAGAGGGTAAAAATATAGGCTGAAAAATGTTAAGTCATATCACTTCTTGGAAAGTGGAAACAAATATTTAAATGCATAAAAATGACCTGAATCTAAGCTTTTAAAAAAAGAGAAATGGAAAAGTATTTAGTACTTTAAAATATAATCTATAGTTACTGAAAATGCTTCCCTTCCTATCCATTTAATTGCTTCTCCTCATATCTGTCAGAATACAAACATATCTGTCTGTCAGTTCTCCATGAAGAAGTTGGATTTTTGACTTAATTTAATCTGACGTATAAGTAGATCCACTGGCATTTATTTAGAATATTAGGACCATTCTGGTAGTGATTCCCATCTATTCTGCCTGCTAATCTGGTTTGCCATGAAGATAAAGGTGCATAAGGAACATAAAATAATATTTTATCACAGAATTATTATTGGTGGTAAGGAAAATATTGCTTTTACAGTACTAAATACTGACAATATCAGAATTATTACCCTTCTTAGCTAAAAATTACCATCCATTAATCATAACTCTTGCATTCTATGTAGTATTGTTGTACATACTGAAAAATCACTATTATTTTAACTTGCAAAGTAAGTGATTATAATATGCATTATTTCTGAACTATCTGAATTCTTTTAACATACCACGGGCTTTTAATTTCATTAATTTTATTCAATGACATTCTTGTATGGTTGCACGTCACCTATTCCTGTTCTATTTTGGCTGACACTCAGACAGATTTTCAATAAACTCCTTTATATTGGGTGATTTTGAGTGACTTATTCTTTCCCAGGCAAACCTATTTTACTGTTGTAGGGAGAAGTAGAGGAGTATATGCTATGTATTGAGCTACTTAATGAATGGATAAAAATTAAATAACAGTAAATAGATTATTAAAAAAAATGGCAAGGCTGCAAGTTTAGATGGTTTGGCTCAAAAAATGTTAAAAATTGATGTGACAATGTGATTCATTTAACCCATGTCTGAATTCTGTATTTGGCTTTGATGATTGGAATAATTCTATTTCTATTCCCTTCTAAAGAGAAGGTAAAGTGTGAATGCAAGAACTAAATGGTGGATTGGTTTGTTAATTGGAGACTTTTGATGGTGTTGAGCAGAGGTGTGCAGTCCAATTTTTATTCTTCCATACTCATTATTTTACTATTTAAGAATTGTTTTATCCCACATTTATTATTTATATATATAAATGAAGGTATTCCTTCATTTTCTCCTTCCTCCTTTTTGCTCCACAACAAATCCTGGTTGCCTGGAGAATGGCCAAAGTAACCCAGCTGTCCTTCATGTCTAAGGTAGGACTAGAACTCATCATCTCCTGATTTCTAGCTTGGTGCCTTAACCACTAATCCAGGGCTCTGCAACCATAAACACTCGAAGAGCCATTTGGACCCATTTGCCACAGAAAAGAAAATACTGGGAGCCACAACACCTAGGTGGGCGTGGCCAACTCAACATCGCTCACACCCGGTCACATGACCCCTCCAGCCATGCCTGCCCTCCCGGTGTTTTCTGAAATGGGTATCATCTCTCCCTCTCTCCCCCCCTCCCTCCCTCTCTTTCTCTCTCTCTTTCTTTCTTTCTGTCACAATCTCTTTCTCTTTCTCTGTCTCTCTTTCTTTCTGTCACATTCTCTGTCTCATCTATCCCTCACTCTATCTGTCTGTCTATCTGCCTATCTATCTATTTATCTATCCATGCTCTCCTGTCCAGCTTCATGTGTCATGGTGTTCTAACCAGTTGGGCTATGGAGTAGAGGCTGGCAGGCAAAGATAAGCATTGGAGATCCACACAAAATAAGGCAACTCCAACCCAGATCCCCACCAGGGCAGTGGCCCAGGCACCCCGAGGGCAGCTCCCTTCTTGGAGGTGGCCAGCAAGCAAACAAATTTTGAGCTCCGGCTGGGAGGCACCAGAATGGAGCCCCACCTCAGGCCGGTGAGAGCAGAGCAGGTTGGGTGCACACCTACCCTGCTGCTGCGATGGCGATGGCCAATTTCTATACATAGGTAGGCAGAGGCCCTGCTGAGGGACTCCTGCGGCCTCTGCATCTTTGCAGGGAGCCCCAGAGGGATCTCCTTGCTCAGGCCCAGGAAGGTTCTGGCTGCCAGTACCACTGCATTCCCCACCAGCTGGCGAGGCAGTGGTGCAGCGCCTCCCAGACAGAGTGGGTCTGGACAGCAGTGAGAAACGAGCAGAGGCCAGCAGGCAGGTGTCCACCCCACCTGCTCCAGGAGGGAAGGCAAGTGCCACGCGATCTGGCTCAGCTACCTGGGTTGAGGCAGGCACTGGTGTGACGGAGCCAGGAGGGACGCTCATTACCAACAAGGGGGTGGAAGAAGCACCTGGGAGACCCAGTAAGAGATGAGGCAAGTACAGGGGCACTTTGCTCACACTCTGCAATATGTTGCTCACACTCTGCAATATGTAGCGAGTCTCCATCCCCCGCCATGACCCTTACCTTCTCAAGACAGGCAAGGAGTGACTGGGAGGGGAGGGCAAGGGGTGTGGCCAGCCAGTGGTGGCGTCATTGGACAGGGAGCCCCAGCAGAGGAACAAGAGAGCCTCATGTGGCTGTGGAGCCACAAGTTGGCAACACCTGCACTAGACTAAACTGGTTTATTTCTCATTGATATACTATATATAAGCCCATATTTGTCTTAAAACATACTATACTAACATTGGTTTGCAAAGATATTTTCCACAATTTGGCAGAATCTTCACAATGTACAGTTAGTCCCCAAAACAAATACTAAATTGTACCAGAATGGTTTTTTAATATGCTTAATAATAACACAGCTGCAAAATGACTTATTTTTATACATTTGTCTAATCAAGACATTATTTCCATTTTGCATAACTTTAGCAAGCAGGTGCATTTGTAGCCAGTTTTATGTATTGGTGTAAATTGTCTTTGTTCGGAAGCAATTTTGATGTGGCTTTCTCCTGTATCCTCTGCATAGGTTTTTTTTATGGTTAAGAATTTATATTGATCCCTTGTAGACCCAGGAAGAGTCCTTTGTCATGTTTCTGCACTTGGATCATTTCAGAATTTCTTATCATCTACAGGTGGTCTAGTAGAAAGTATATTCCTGGACCGCTGCTTATTTTATTTCATAGTTCTATCTTGCTATAATAAGATATTGGGATTTTCCTTGACCTAGTCCCAGAATGGGATTACATTTCATTACAGTGGTGAAAAATAGCTTGATGTAGACCATCCTTATGGGAAGAGGAACTGAGATTTTCTGAACAAGTTATCCTCCTATAATATTCTAATTACTGTATCCATATTATTTATTCTAGATGTCTGTTTCTGGAATATAACAAAGTAGAGAAGAATTACAGCAGAGAATATGGAAGATAAAAACTGTGAGTAAAAAAGAGGTTAAACCCTCCCAGGTCTTTTTTATTTAAAATTCACATTAATTTTGTCTAACACACACTCATATAAATCATCACAGGGGCTGTACTGCATTGATGTGTAAAGTGTTGTTTGCAACTAAATAGTACTATCAAACAAAATTTAGATTTTGTCTCTCCTGCTGCTGTAGACGGCTTACAATTAATACGTTGCTTTCAATAATTTCTTTTCTCTGCAGGTGTTGAATTACTGTTGGAATTCATGGTTCAGCCCTAGCTAATTTATGCCCACCGTAAAGAAGAAATTATAAATAATTATAACAGGGAAAGAAGAATTTGCAGTTAGGGCACAGAACATTAAAATATTTTATATGAAATAAGTTGCAAATAGATATTTACAAATGTTGGGTCTTTCTCCAGAGATTTTGAAAATCTTAGAAATCATCCAATTAAGTTTCACTGAGTTTAGATGGATGTGTCCATCCTTGCTATTAATGATATGCTTTCCTCCTAGGTGGGTTCTCTGACAAACTAGAAGATAATAAACTCCTTTTATCTAAGAGTGTAGTGCCAACTTTCACAAGGATATTTCTAATTAAACCTCACCCATATGCAAGACTGTGGTTGCACAATTATCTCTCTCTCTCTCTCTTTTTTTCTTTAAAATTAGCCAAACTTTGCTATGGTCTATATCACTGGGCTTGGGAAGAAAGATCTAAAATATCTTGCCTTCTGTTTTTCCTAGGACAAACCTGGAGGGAGAAATAGTTACTAAATGGGTTAAAAAAACTCTACCTAGAATGACAGGCTGTCAGTAGATTCAGAAAACCCTTAAAAGAAAGGACTGCCAACAAGGTTTTAAAGTATTGATCTATATAGTACATATTCTTACAGTGTAATACTATTTATTTATTTATTTATTATTTAAACTTGTATCCCACCTTTCTTCCCCAGTAAAGGGGAACCATACTATGCATATGTCAAAATTAGTTAACATGATAAAGTGGTAAATATCACTTTGGTTATTTCTTAATATTTTCTAAGGGTACCTAGGAGCTTAATTTGCTTGATTAAGCCTCTGAGGTAATGTAATAATGTATATCAAATCAGTCTTGCATCTGGTGTGTTTTTAAAATTGAAGTGAAATGTTTAATTACATTATGATTTGTATTTAGTTTGTTAACTGTTGGCATAACACGAAAACAGTTAAATAATTCAAAGACATTCATTGCCTATTATTATTTTCAGAGGAATAATGAAAACTACATGTAAAAATAATGAGAGAACTAAAAGGATACTGTTACTTTTTAAGAATAGGATTATTAAAAGAATACTCAAAGCAGACCCCAGTGTTCATTGTGGCAGAAATAGCTGACTTGCATTATTTCCCTAGTCAGATAAGATGCCATGCTAAAGTAAGAAGGCTTACTATCTCTACTACTCCATTCTTACAACATAAGTTTTGAAATCTTTGGTGAAGATGGCAGAATATAAAGGCAATATGCAACCTGAGCTTATGTCAGGCCTGTCCCAGTTTGGGTGTTTAGGAAAGAAAGACCCTCAACTCCATTTGTAGCAAATGGTATACTTTTACCTAAGTATACTTTTACCTAAGTATACTTTTACTAAAGCCAAGTGGTTACAGCATAAGCAAAGCCAGATCTGAATATTCCTGCATAAACCCAGTGATTTTCCCTTTTCCCAGGCCCTCCCCCACTTGCTCATTTTGTTAATATGTTCACTAGTATTCAAACTAGTGTTTTGGTAATAGTTCTAAAGTGTGGCATCTCTTTGATAGCCATTTGCATTCCTTTCTATCTCCTTAGATCTTTCAACCATTGTCTCTTCTTTCGGGCTGGTAGCAATAGCATTTAGATTTATTTACAGCTTCACATTTTTTACAGCCCCCTCTAAGTGGTTTAAAGAGTCAACATATTGCCCCCAACAATCTGGGTGCTCGTTTTACTAACCTCAGAAGGATGGAAGGCTGAATTTACCTTGAGCCTGGTGAGATTTGAACTGTCAAATTACAGGCAGCTGGCAGTCAGCAAGAGTAGCCTGCAGTACTGCACTTTAACCACTGCACCATTGCGTCTCATATACAGGCCTGTCATCAATGCATATTTGTTGATGAATAATAACTTAAAATTTATTATTTTCAAAATAATATGTTATGCTGCGATGTTTTAAACGAAAGGTAAGTGGGGTCTAGACTTAGTGACAAGTTTTATGACTCTTTATGTTTTCAGTAAATTTATTAACCTGATATATGTAACATCCAAGGTAAATACATAGAATAATTAATTTTTAGCATATTCATTTTCTGTTTTCTTAAAGGGCACAGATATTGAGCAGAGTTCAAATGCTGCTTTGAAAGATTATCCTGAAAATCAAGGAACCGATGTTTCAACTCTGATTACTTGCATTCCTAATGAAGGAACACTACAACCTTATCAGAAGACTGTGGTTTTTCTTTCTTTTAGTCCAAAGTAAGTTGTTTTGTAAACTGCAGCAATGAACACAATGAAAATGATTAAAGCTGTAGTGTGTGTGTACATATGTGTGTATATACATGTATCGCTGGATGGACGCGTGGGGAACAAGAAGCTGTAGCAGCTCTAATTTGCTTGAAGATGACGAATGTGACTTCGTCGAAACGTTGCCTTGATACTCTCAAGCCTACACGGGAAAAGACCCGATTACAC
>JANHGC010001979.1:53887-65835 GCA_027560395.1 Boaedon fuliginosus
TGATTGAGTGAGTGAATGAGTTTTTGATTTTATTATATAGGACATTGTTTTATTGTATTGTTTGGCCGCCTCGAGTTTTGGGTGAAGAGAGGCGGGATATAAATCAAATAAATAATAATAATAATTTCCCAATGGTCACCTATCTGTAGCCATATAGGGTTATGTGTATAGCATAGGTACTTCTACCATCTGCACGATGTCAGATGATCCTGTAGACATAGGAGAAACAGCTAGAATCATGTTAACATCTTGGGTAATACACTCCAAGACCCCTTTCGCTGCACTGGCTGCCGGGTTTTGGGATTGAGTGGACCTTCCTCTATTGTTGACCCCACTCGTAGAAGGTAGAGCCTCTCCAGGTCTGGTGGTCTTCTGTTCCAGTGCAGTAGTTATAGTGTTTGCCTGACAGTCCAAAGCCCTATGTCCCTGTTGACCACAACGATAGCACCTCATAGGTGGTCTAGCACTCTGCATCCCGGGCCCCAGCCTAGGCCTCACTGCTGGGCTTTGCTGCTGCCTATCCAGTATTCTACTAGACTGGCTGACTTCCCCCTTGCAGTGCATTCTACGCAGACCGGAATCCAGTTCTATCGCTGCCTTAAACCACTCCCCTAAGCGCTGAGGCATCCCACGATACAGACAAGCTTGCCTAACATCCCAGTCTAGGCCTGAACTAAAATGGTAGGCTAGCAGTTCCTCAGGCCATCTGCAAAGCTTGCTGGCCAATCCCCTGAAGTCCTTGATGTATTCCTTGGCCAGTCTCCCATTTTGTCTCAGGGCTAAGAGATCACCTGCCACCTGATGTGTCTGGGAAGCATCCTCGAAATGATATCAGAGGCTATCTAGAAACAATCCTACGTTATTCAGTTTGATGGCATGGCTATTGTGGAGGTCAGCCACCCATTCTGCTGCCTCCCCTATCAAGGCCCCTGAGATGGCCTCTACCAGGGCCCATTGGGAGTCATAAGCATGCTGGTGTCTATCCACATAACTAAGAACTCTGCTGATAAACATAACTACCATTCCAAGGGACCCATCAAACACCATCGGTATGGGGGGGGGACCCCAGTAAGGATATACATGTCACTGCTGTCTCATATTGGGTGGTGGCGCCTCTGGGTGACCTGGATCCCGGGCCCTAACTGGTCCTTGAGCCCCGACTCCCCCTGGCCGACCAATCTCGAGAGACCTCTGGGCATTCCTTTGAGGGGCCTTTAATAGGTCTGCAGTGGTGGGGCTATTCCAACTCTGTCCAGGTTCCCTTTCATCCATTCCTCGTTCCTGTGCCACTGGACCTCCATAATGTCTGTGGGTCATAACAGGTATCCGCCCACCTCCTGTGTCCGGTAAATAGCTGGCTTTGCCGTAGCGCTCTCTCAGACATCTAGCATTGTGCTGCCAGGTTTTGTGGAGATGCTTCCCTCATCCTCTGTCCATTGTTGTTCCCTCCAGCCAGCTGACTGCCAAATCCCCGTGCTACCTTTACGTGGCTGGGGCACCCTGCGCTACTCTTCACCCAGTGCCACCTCCCATGCCTTCCCATGCTGTCCCTCTCTCGGCCCCTTCGGCCCGACAACTTGGTCTTTCCCCTTGGCCTTCAGGGAGTCACCAACTCCACCTCCCCTCCCCATGCTCCCTCTTTCATGAGCTCCATGTCCGCTCCGCACTCCCCCCTGCCACAAGCTCTACTGCATCTCCAGTAACATCGCCGAGCACCGCCTCCTCAGCCATCCTGAAGCCAGCTAGTCTCTCGGCAAATGTCCTCAGAGTATTGGAAGGCAGCGCTGACTTTCTGTCAGCCGGTCATCATTTACAAAGTAGATCAGAGGAGTCGAGTAAACAGCAAGTCTTTAATCCACAAAACTGACGGGCTGATTGTTAACAACAAACTAAAATCAGCGCTGAGGCCAGCCACGTCTCAGTGCTTTTTGAATCCGTGCCCTGGAACGCCCTGCATACGCCATCAGACCGTGACCCGTGCTCAGTACAGCCCACTGTAAACCATCTTCACCCGTGCTAATCACCATCTCCCCACCAGGCAATTGCTAGGAGATCACGCATCCTTGATTCTTCATATCGCTGTTGTGTTAAAGCTAACCACCATCTCTTCATATCACTGTTGTGTCACCACTAACCACCATCACCAAACCCGGCATCTGCAAGTAGCTCTCTCATTTTCCGCTGTCGTGCAATGTCAGGTACGACAGGTAAGGCCAAGACCGGTTGTTAAAAGGAAAAAAGAAACAACAGCAAAAGTTCATCTAAAGCTATCAGAGTCAATTAAATGAGGAGGAACTGTAATACCTCGATGATTACAACCTTTCTTTTGACTTTGATAAAATCTAAGAAATGTATTAGGCAAAGGGACTTTCTTTTCCTTTAAAAAGATAGACATGTCCCAGGCTTTGTATGGAAATTTGTCCTCTTTATCTTTCAGGTTCAATGCCAAACTGTCTGCTTCTGCGCAGTCTAGTACTTTTTTAATTAGTCTATCTTTCCTTGGGGCCTCCGACTTCTTCCCTTCTTGTGCATATGGCATTTTAGCTGCAGTTATAATGTGTATGATCATGCATTTGTCTTTTTTTGGTATTTTGTTTTATGGTCCTGAAAGAATCCCTAGTAAAAATAGTTCCAGTTTAAGTTCTAGTTGTAGTTCTAATATCTGTTCTAGTATATTCCTAACCTCTTTCCAATACTTTCTGGGTATTGCCACCATGTGTGGTAGTATGTTCCTTGTTGGTGATCGCATTTCCAGCAATTGGGTTTCATATTTGGATACATCTTCGCAAGTCTTGCCGGAGGTAAATGCCACCTATAAAATATTTTATAGATATTTTCTTTATAGGCTACCGCTTTTGCAATTTTAAGGGTTCTATCCCATATAGATTGCCATTCTTCTAGCGTAATTGCATGGCCTACATTCTTTGCCCAGGCAACCATACACTCTTTAACTATTTCCTCCTCCATTTCTACCTCTAATAGTGACTTATAGCATTTTTAATTAGATTTGTCTCTCCCTCTAATAGTATTTTATCCAAAGTTTGTGTTTCCCTATATATACTGGTTGTACTCTGGTCTTTCTTAAACCTTGCTAGAATCAAGTTATATGGCCACCAGTCCAACTCCATCCCTTTTTCCTGTAGTTCTTCCCTTGTTAATAGGCCCCCTTGATTATTTATTAAATCTTTGTATTGTATTACCTTCTTCTGGTTTAAAAGATTGGGGTATATCAGCGCTTCTGTTGGGAATATCCAGTTCGGCAATTTGTTATAATGTTTAAATTTAATCCTGTCCCAAACTGTTAGCAATGATTTTCTAATTAAGTGTGATTCGAAATATCCATGTATGTTATTTTTCCCATAGCCTAAGAAAAAGTGCCATCCATGTTGTAGGTCGTGTCCTTCTAATACTAGGAGTCTTCTATTTCTGAGTTGCATTCAATCTTTTAGCCATACTAGTGCAGCGGCCTGATAATATAAAAACCAATTAGGGAGAGCCATACCACCTCTTTCCTTTATATCTTGAAGTAATTTTTTCTTCGTTATATGTTTTTCCCCCTGCCATATAAATTTCATGGTAATTTTATCCAATTCATCAAAATATTTTTTATTTAGGTAAATAGGTACGGATTGGAATAGAAATAGTACTTTGGGTAGAACTATCATTTTATTGCCCCTATCCTACCTAAAAGAGAGAGTTGCAAGTTCTGCCATATGTTGAGATCATTTTGTATCTGCCTTAATATTTTATTATAATTATCTTCTTTTATTGTAACGCATCTTGCCGTTAACCATATGCCCAGATACTTTACTTTTTGGCGCATTTTAGGGATGTACTTTCTGTCAAATTTTGTACTTGTTTACTAGTCACATTTTTTGTTATAACATTTGTTGTGTCTCTGTTAATTTTCAAGCCCGCCACTTTTCCATATCTTTCTATCTCCCTAAGGACCTGGAAACTGGTTGTTCTATTATAAAAAGAAGATCATCTGCAAAGGCCTGTACCTTGTATTGTTCACTCCTAATTTTAAGGCCTTTGATTTCATTATTATTCCTAGTTTGTGTAAGTAGTGGTTCCAGGGTGAATATAAATAAGAGTGGTGAAAGTGGACATCCTTGTCTTGTCCCCTTTTCTATATTAAATTTCTCTGACAGCTCTCCATCACTATTTTTGCCATTTGAGTGTTGTATATTGTTCTGATTATTCTTATCATTTTATCTCTAAATTCCATCTCCTCCATTAATTTAAATAAAAATTGCCAGGTAACATTGTCGAATGCCTTTTGGGCATCGACAAATATAAGAGCACCCTCTTTATCTGAGCACTTCTCATAGTATTCTAGCATATCTAGAATTATTCTTAAATTATTTCTTAAGTGTCTCTCTGGCAAGAACCCGTTCTGATCTGATGTATAAAACTCACTAAGTATTTTTTTAATCTTTCACTAATTATTGAAGTGAAAATTTTATAATCCACATTTAGCAATGATATGGGTCTGTAATTTTTAATCTGGTTAGGGTCTGTATCTTCCTTATATATGAGAGATATTAGTCCTTCTGTCCATGATTTTGACATTTTTTCTTCGTCAATTATTTTATTGAAGAGCTCAACCATATGTTGTTCGAGGGTGCCCTGTAGGGATTTATATATTTCAGCTGGTAGCCCATC
This sequence comes from Boaedon fuliginosus, assembly GCA_027560395.1. Taxonomy (NCBI): domain Eukaryota; kingdom Metazoa; phylum Chordata; class Lepidosauria; order Squamata; family Lamprophiidae; genus Boaedon; species Boaedon fuliginosus. The sequence goes on from JANHGC010001979.1 coordinate 58,556, forward strand.
TGTTCCTGGAGTCTTATTTAGTTTTTGTTTTTTGATTGCCTCTCTCACTTCCTTCGGGGAGATGGTTTCATTTAAGGTCGTAGTAAATTCCTCTGGAATTTTGGGTAGATGTATCTCATTTCAATATTGTTGATTTTTTTCTATTTCCATACTTTCTTGATTATATAGTTTCTTGAAAAAGTTTTTAGCTATATTTTTCTTTTTTATATTTTCTTTCTTCTTTATATTTTGGTATCTAATCTGTCCATTTTCATCTAGCAGACTGTATATTTTCCTCTTCTCTTGTTCTTTCTTTAATCTATACACTAACTACCTACCCAACTTATTTGCGTTTTCGAAAAAATTTTGTCTGGCCAATTTAATCTTTCTCACCATCTCTTCGTGTTCTAATACTCTCAAATCATATTTTGCTATTTCCCATTTATTTCTTACCTTTTTATCTGCCGGATGTTCTTGTAATTGATCCTCTAATTCCCTAATCTTTTCATTTAAATTCCTTTGTTTCAATATACTCTCTTTACCTTTTCTAATTGTGTGTTTAATTACTATTCCTCTTATATATGCTTTTACTGTGTCCCGTGTATTTTGCCATGATGTTTCCTCCAAATTATTCTACTGGAAAAAATATTTAAACTCCTTCTCTACCATTTCTACAAAACTTTCATTTTTAAGTATACTTGTCCATCGTGTTTGTGTTTTTCTCCCTTTCCAAATCATCATAATCGGGTTATGATCTGCCCATGTATTTGTAAGTATTTCTACTTCTTTTATGTTTAATCTTAGTTTAGGTGTTTCCCATACCATGTCTATGTGTGACCAAGATTTGTGGCATGATGAGTAAATTCAATTACAATTCGGGTGCAATTCAAGGTACTAGTAACAACTTATAAAGCCCTACGTGGCTTAGGAGCGGGGTACCTTCGAGATCGCCTCATGCTACCGTATGCCATCCAGCACCCAGTGAGGTCCCACAGAGTCTGCCTGTTGCGGGTCCCGTCAGCTAAGCAATGCTGACTGGCGGGTCCCTGTGCTAAGGCCTTCTCTGTGGCGGTGCCAACCCTCTGGAATCAACTCCCAGTAGAGATCAGGACCACCCCTACCTTACTGGCCTTCCATAAAGCCATTAAGACCTGGCTCTGGTGGAAGGCCTGGAATTAATGTACCCCCCCTTGGTTGATAGTTGGTTTGTGTGACTGTTTAGTAAAGTTTTAAATTGTTTACTATTGTATTTTTATTATTGTAAGCTGCCTCGAGTTCCCCTTGACCGGGAAAATGAGGCGGGGTATAAATCTAAACAAACAAACAAACAAACAAATAAATAAAAGTGTATTGCTTGGTCTGTGGATTTACTTCCACCATATATTTTGTAATCCCAACTCTTGCGTCATTTCATTAAATATCTTGGGTAGAGTCCTTCTATTATTTTTCCTTCCCCTATTACCGTCATCTTTGTAATCCATTTTAGCATGGCTAATTGAGTTAAAATCCCCTAAAATACAAATGTTTTCGTATTCCATCTCAACAATCTTGGTGTATAAGGATCTGTAGAATTGTTCCTGGTTATTATTGGGTGCATACAGTGCTATCAATAATATTTTCTTACCATTTGCCTTAATCTCTACCATTAACGCTCTCCTTTCATTGTCCCTATTTTGGGTTCCAATTGTTTTTTTATGTATAAAGATACCCCCCCTTTTTTTAATGGGGCAAGAGATGTAAATAGTTCTCCTAGTTTTGCATTTTCTAATAGACTATTTTGTTGCTGCTTAATGTGTATCTCTTGGAGACATATTATATCCAGTTTAAGTTTATTCAATTTATTAAAAATTTTGCTTCTCTTATTGGGGCCGTTCAGTCCGTTAATATTGGTAGATAGAACCCTTATTTCCTCATCCCCCATCCTTACTTGCATACAGGTCTCGCTGCTCTTGACTTCCTAGGTTCCCTTTGTTCTTTAATATGTTCCCCCTCTCTACTAGACTTTTCTCTTTGTTGCCTTTCTATTTGTATGTCTTCCTGACTCTTAGATCTACTTTCCCCTTTACTTTCTTGATCTTCCTGCAGCACAAAGTGGTCTTCAAAGAATTCCTGTGCTCGTTCTACTGTGTCGATTTTGATTTTCTTGTCTTCCCCTGAGATAAGTAGTCCCTCTGGGAGGAGCCACCTAAACATTATCTTGTACTTAATTAAGTTCAGTGTCAGGAATTGATATCTTTTCCTTTGATCTGTCACTTTCCATGGGATCTGTTTTAGAGTAATACTTTCTTTATCTTTAAAAGTTACTGGGTCCTCTCATAGCTTTGTAGACTTCTTCCCTTACTACTTTTTTTGTAAACCTGACGTGTACCTCTCTAGGCAGATTGTGACGTCTTGCATAACTCGTACTTACTCGGAAGATTTCATCCATATCTCTTTGCATCGTTTGTTTATCGCATTGTAGGGCTTTCGCCATCATATCTATCATTAGCTCTCCCAAGTCTTCCTCCTTCTCTTCCGTAGTGTTTTGGAAGCGTAAAAAATGTGAAGATTTTTCCATTGCCAGAAAAATTAATTCCTCTTCCAATTCCCTTTTCTCATTTTCTTGTCGGCTGATTTTTTTCAATCCTAGTTTCCATATGTTCCATTTTTTCTTCTATCTTAGTTATTCGTTGCTCACTTTCTGCCATTGCCTGGTTGATATTTCTGATTTCTTCTCTCATTCCACATAGGTCTCCTCTCATCTCATCCATCTCTTTTTTTATTTCTTCAGGATTTTTGAGCGCTATTTCTTTATTATTGTCTACTGTATCTTGTAGATTTTGGAGCATTGTTTGTATATTTTGAAGCGCACTTGTTTTTTCCACTGCTGCAGTTTCCATATTTTCTGTCAATGTATGGCCTTGTACTGGAGTTGTTATTGGTGAGTATGTAGTGCTTCCTTTTTCCCCTGTTTTTCCAAAATTATTGGGCATTTCTGGGACACAAAAAGGATCCCACCAAAATTTCATAGACCCCCGCCTTTCTAGCATATATCATTTCTATTGTTGCACTGTTTAGTAATTACTGGTAATTGGTCATTAAGCAGTAATTAATTAATTAATATTAAACAATCGTAGGAATAATCAATAACTATAGTTAACCAAATAGTCAATTAAATAATTTAAGCAATAGTACAGTTAATGTTAGTAAAAGTAGTGTGATAATGATTTTCTAGGTTAATCACTTTAAGTTCTAAGTATCAATTTATAGTCTCTCCCAAAATTACTAAATTTAATAACTGTCAATATCAATTCATTAATACTAAATAATTATTTATACAGTAATTACCTCTATAATTAATATTCTAATTAATCAAATCTTTAATTCAATATTTAATATTTATATTAGTAGTGTTAGTGGAATAGTATAGCAATCTATAATTTGTAATTTTCCAAAGTAAGCACTTTAATATCTAGATGTTGGTTTAGAACTTCCTCAATGTTGCATCAGCCTCAGCTTCAGTAGTTAAGTGAAGTTCCACCAGCAAATGGTGCTGTTGCACTTTAGACTTCTCCTGTGTTTCTTCTGGTAGTCTTCCGATAGTCCTCATCAGTCTTCCATTCAATGCTCAGGTCTCAGTTTGCCAAATGCAATCACAATTTCCTCCTCTTCTCTCCACACTATGTCTTCTATTACACTAAACCCCACTGCCCCAAGGGCACCATAAAACAAAGTCTATAATTTGTCAACCAGTCCGGCTTCCTCACTTTCGATCTCTAGCATTGGCTCACCGATTCTGCCGCTCCGCTCCATCTCTGTCGAGCGCCAAAAATGTCGCCACCAACTTACAAGTCTCTCCATCTCTGCAGTCAGACCATGCCTTCCTTATTGTCCACCCAGTTCCATCCTTGCCCCGGTGGATTCCACAATATTTCTCAAAAGCTCCCAAAGTTAGACTTTCACTAATTGCAGCTTCTTCTGGTCCGACCAAGCCGCTTTCCATCCACTGCCTCACTCCCCGGTCGGGTTTCTTCGTGCTCCTTCTTCCCTTCACCACCTGCCCATGGGGTTCTACCCAACCTAGCTGAGCTTAGAACTTAGGGACAAACATTTGAAAGTGCGATCTTTGAGCTATATGAACTAAAAATTATCCGCTTCCAATTATCCGCTTTCTTATGTCACTAATCCTGTCGATCTTCTCTTCCATCCTTTAAAGTTCCACTCATGGTTTCGGGGCCACCATATTGGTCACCCCCTTATGTGCTGGCATCCTGGGGGGTTCCCTCCTCTTTGCCAGGGGATCGCCTTCCCCCCACTTCTCCGAGGGGTCCCCTCTTCTTTGCCTGTCCCCTCCAAGGATTGGCAGTGCACAAGACAAGCAGCATGGCAGACAAAATCACGCAAGAAAGGGAGCTCACCTCCTTGCTTCACTCTACACTGGAGCTCAACCCTGGAAACCCGCCACCTCTTCTTTTAAACTCCATGATAACATTCCTAACAAAAATATTTCAGATTTTAGGTTTAGATCTATCATGGCTTCCATAAATGTTTGAATTTCTATCCAGTACTTTTTGGCTTTAGGGCATTTCTACCACATGTGGTAATATAGCCGCCTCGAGTTCCCCCTGACCGGGGAAGTGAGGCGGGGTATAAATCTAATAAAATAAATATATATATAAATAAATATGATCCAGGAATTTTCTTACATTTCCAGCATTTCACCAAGTTATTTTTATTCAAGCCTGCAAACTGCACCAGGGAGTAGTGCCACCTATAAAACATTTTGTATAAATTTTCTTTATAAGTCGTATTTCTTAATTTAGGTTCCTGACCAAAACTTCTAGTTGTTTATTACTGCCTGGTGACCACCTAAAGTGGGCAATTATCTAGGCATAAAAACACATTTGAAGGTTTCCCAGTATTAACTTTTCATAACTATACAAAAGTAAAAAAAAAATAGTCTGTCAATATATTGTTCAACAACAGTAAACCAGTTATAGAATATACAAAGTTTCATGAAGAGCAAAAATATGTGGCAAAAAATGGCAATTACTATTGTGTTACATGTTAGGAATATAACTCAAAAAACCTTAAGCTTTCCTTGTTTGTGCAGGAATAATATGATGTTGGCATCTTCAAAGAATAAGCTATCTAACTTCTAGAGGGTTTTATATGTTGGGAAGTGCTTTAAACTTAAATAAAATTTAGCACAACAATGGTAACTCTTCTTATGTGAATGGACCTAAAACTAAGGATAGACTTCCACTCCTGAATGATCAAAATAAATAAAATAGATATTCTCTAACTATTGACTAAAATTGGACCAAAACATTGATGTATAATCTTTAAAATAGTTAATTCTTGGGTTTGCCAATCTACAATTTAATTCCCTAACTGTATGTAAGAATAGTTTAGCTGGGAGAAGATATAACCAAGGACTCCATTGGAATTTTGGGGTTGCAATCTAAAAATAGTAAGCTCAGAAAAAAACCTGATTTCATGTCATTTGCACTTAAATTCAAATAAAATGAAGACTAGATATGCAGGAGAGTCCATATTTTAAGTATCTTCAAACAAATAAATGTGCTTAATCATCATTCCAAATTTGAACCCTTATGTATAATTATTTACAATTTTTGAGGATTGGTCTTTCTTCCTAGTCTTCTATTCATTACAGTGCAGTAATTCATTCACTGAAGAAGCCACACTGTAAGTAATTATTCCTGTGGCCATCTACACAACTGGGGTTGCTAAGTAATAAACATATTCTATTCCATTCATTCTTCTGGAAGAAGGGTCAACAGTTCCTCTATCAAGTGTAGTTCACATGATTAAGTTGTGTAGCTGTTTACATATCCCTGTATTAAGATAAACAACCCTAAACAGGTTTTGAGGTGCTCTCACATAAGATTACAACTCTTGTACAATTTCTCTCTGAGCACTTCTTCAAATTCAGGGGATAATGTGATAATGTTCATTGTTGCAGAAGGGTCCAGTTCAAAGTGCTGGTTTTGACCTGAATGGCATGGGGTCATGTTATTTGTGGGACCACCTCTTCCCAATTACATCTTCCCACTCCATCCCATCAGGCAGAAAAGGTATGTTGTGGATGTTACCTCTTAAGGAGCTGCACCTACCCTCCTCTTTTCACTCCACCACAATTTCCTGGCAACCACACCTGTTTAAGCAAGAATAAAGTCTTCTTTCTGGTTAAAATAATCAGAATCACTGAGGAACAGTACAAAGGGAGGACATAAAAGAAGAAATAAGGACAAATCAGTAGACTTGGAATTCATTTGAGGAGCTATAAAGATCACATAATCCAGTATGCAGAATGTGACACTTAAATCAGACACTACTTAGAACTAGTTGTGACTATTTTTCTTCCTTTCTCCAGTATTCTGACTCTCTTTGGTATCAGATACTGGGCTATGTATATTACCTGTTTTAATGTTTAATTACATAATTCATAATTATTGTGTTATTTTATGAACCTCAGAGTACAAGCATTCACTTATGCATTTTCACTAAATAGAGCTGAGTAAGTGAGCAATTTTTACTTAGGTTTAAAATTTCCTTACTATATTCCATACATTTTAGAAATTATTTATAGACCAATACTGGATAGTCATAAAACAGAGCTTAAAATAGTATGAAATAAGGATGGTTTACCTAGCTTCCTTCACATACACTTGTAAATACTGTATAGATTCTTCCTAACCTTTCTTTACATAGAAATGTAATGCCTCCCAGAACTGTTTTGGCCCAGTATTAGCCAAAATTAAATACTTAAGCATGCAAGATAATGCAAAATGAATAGCAGAAATATAGCTGGGAAATTTGTGAACAGTATGCTCAGCTTGTGGTATTGCAGTGTAGGATTTCTGGAGCCATGTGGATGCTTAATTTGACATACTTACTGAGCAGAAATGAGTATTTTTAGCCATAGGCTTTCTTTTTCCTTCTTCGTCATTGTACGCACATTATCAGTGCTCTGAAACTATCAAAGAACAGGTTATATTTCTGAAGTATTTCTTTAAAGCAGTAATCCTTACAGCTGTGATTCTTTCTTTGATCTAATGTTCTACTTCAGTGTCTTTATTTAAAATACAATAGATTTTCTGTAGGATCTTTATATTTAAAGATCCCCAAATTAATAGAATTTTTATGATGGAAGTTGGGAGAATAATTACTTATAAAGAGATACCAATATCAGAATAAGCAGCTAGTCACTACAGCCTCTAAGGCAGTGTTTCCCAACGTGGGGCCCACGCCCCACAGGGGGGCAATTTGATTGTTAAGGGGGGCAATTCGAAAATGGA